>WJQU01003430.1:0-20100 GCA_029228625.1 Pseudolycoriella hygida
GTTGTCATGACCTTTCAATCGGTCGAAATGGTCGTTCTTCTGAAAAGACAGATGTATGGCCTCGTCCAAATTCATGAAGCCAATATCTAATGGATGTCATGGAAGGTGCAAGGTCCTTATAAACAGCGACACACCGATCTTTGATTTCCTCAAAATTTTTCCCGTCCAAATACATGAATCGAATCACTGACCGATACTGTTCTCTTTCCATTTTTTTTATATACTCGGACCTGTTTACGTTCAAATAATAAAAACAAATAATCCGCTTGATGAATATGTTTGAAATTTTTACTGACGTCGTTTAAAGGATGGTATTAAGATATGTTATAAAGATTTTTCATCTAGGTTGAATACTATTGGTAAAAACGGGTACTTATCGATCTACCCTCGTATGGAATGCAATGACGGAATGAACCGAAAATTCTCGAAAAAATGAGTTTATAACGCCGCAGCATTGCTCACTGAGCTATATAGACCGCTGATGCCTTGCGTTATTATCACATCGACAAAGAAATAACAAAATGAACACAGCACATTGTTCTACAATATTCCATTCGATATTTAGCTTACTCTAAGAACTCAAATAATGTACGCTGTATTTCAGGAGTTATTTTTTTGTTTTCAAAATGTTTAATGTTTAATTGTTTGTTTCAACGACCGAGTGCTACTACGTTAAAGCATAGTACAATAAGGTCATCTAAACAGCCTGTTACTTCGCCCTTATGTTACCGGCTGTATACATGCCCTCAATTGTAATATACTATTTTCTTCTCTCAAAACTCAAAGGATTTCTATAGTTCAGTAAATAGGGTTTAATAAGTGCATAAATTAATTTTTTGATGATGTACAATCCACTTGAACAAAGTCCAAATTGTTAGAAATTGAATTTCATTGACCATTAGTAAGGTGCATGTTTTCAGTGAAGTGCTTAAGTTTCACTTTCACTTCACACTTTCAGCACCGTATTCCAAGTTCCCCGTATTCCAAGTTCCCGTATTCCACTTCCCCCTTATTCCACTTCTCCCGTATTCCACTTCTCCCGTATTCCACTTCTCCCGTATTCAACGTTCAACGTTCACCGTATTCCAAGTTCCCGTATTCCACTTCCCCCGTATTCCACTTCCCCCGTATTCCACTTCCCCCGTATTCCACTTCCCCCGTATTCCATTTCCCCCGTATTCCACTTCCCCCGTATTCCACTTCCCCCTTATTCCACCTCCCCAGTATTCCACCTCCCCCGTATTCCACCTCCCCCGTATTCCACTTCCCCCGTATTCCACGTTCACCGTATTCAACGTTTCCCGCATTCAACTTTTCCCGGATTCCAAGTTCCCCGTATTCAACGTTCCCCATATTCCACTTTCCCCGTTTTCCAAGCTCTCCCGTATTCAACTAACGATTGGCACTCAAAAATTATCTCTACTTTGTCCAACAAGAAAAGTTCCCTAACAACAACACCCCGAAATTTGAACAGTTTTCGCTGCCTAGCTCCTCCGCATGAAGTCGGATCAAAAAGATTTCTTCTACAAAGTTGTAGGTCATCAAAAACTCTAAGACTTTTCTTCCCCGACCAAATCTCTAACACAACATCTTTTATTTATTTATTTATTCGGCCAATTAACAGAGTTTTGCAACCCCAATAACAAATTAGCTCAAAATTACTTAATTTAACAAAATTACATAGCTATGCTTATATAGCATAGTAAAAATATATTTAAAGTGAAGAAAGAGGAAAATAAGTAAGACTAAAAAATGCAATGACAAAGATAAAAAAGAATAATAAGAAAAATGTATGAAAAAAAAGAAAAATAGTTCTATTACTAAGAATCGACTAAGGATTAAGGCTAAGGATTAAAGCTAGGAAAAAAACTTATAGTTACTACTACTACTACTGACTTATGGCCGATTTTCAATTTTGACCCGTTTTTTACCCAAAACTCCCTTATTTCAATATCCCACCCTGAAACATATTTTCTCGACGTTTTGCAACATACCCGACAACATATCAAAAATTAATTTTTCAGTAATTTTCGGGCAGCGGAGCAAATTTTTGTCCATTTTCGCCTCCTTTGAACGACCCTGTACACCGAACCGCTCAACCGATTTTCTTAAATTCGGTTCCGCTACCTTCACACTGTCATATGACACGTCACTGGCCTCATTCCGGCGGCTACCGGCCGAGATATAGGTTAATAAGTGCTCCCGTTGTGGACAAAATCGCCTATATCTCGGGAGTGGGAAACTTTTACCCAACATTGTTCGGCAATTTCGTTGCCCCAAGCCTCCACTAACGATTGGCTTTCAAAAATTATCTCTACTTTGTCCAACAGCAAAAGTTCTCTAACAACAAAGTGAGGAAACCTCTAAATATGAACAGTTTTCGCTGTCTAGCTCCTCCGCATGAAGTCGGATCAAAAAGTTTTCTTCTACAAAGTTTTAGGACATCAAAAACTCTAAGACTTTTGTTCGCCGACCAAACCTCTAACACAACATCTTGTCTGACTTTTGGCCGATTTTCAATTTTGACTCGTTTTTGACCCATACTCACTTATTTCAGAACAATATCCCACCCCGGATCATGTTTTCTCGACGTTTTGCACCATCCCCGATAACATATCAAAAAGTATTTTTTTTACTCCTCAGTTTAAACGCAAAAATAACGGCATTGTGACCGACAGACAAATAAACAAACAGACACATAAATAAATAGACACACTTTTAACTTTTATAATTATAAATGCTGCTATCGAGAAGTAAGGGATAAAGCTGAATTTAAATACTTAGGAACCATTTCCGCATCTTAGGGTTGTGTGGCATGAAGATCCAACACTGAAAGGAGTTCTAAATAGTCCATAAAGCTAGATGATGATGATAAAAGTTGATAAGTGTATTTTTTTGAAATCAGACGTTTGCTTCGGCATGGGTATGATCCGAGAGTGAAAAAGATGCTTTTTTCCAGGTATCCGAATCTGACTTACCGTTTTTCCCAGTATGAGGCAAAATCTGGCAAAATTTTCCGTTGGTAAAATGTTATTTTTAGGTGACTGGCAACTAACGCAACTAATTTGATTGGAGGATTTAAAACTCTAATTGAGTGTGTTACAATTTAAGTTGAAGATTCAGGTCGAGATTAAATTCAATTCATGTTTTAAAAGGTATGCTAGAAATCTTCAAAAAAAATATTTTCAATTAGCATGCGGTCGTATACCAATTTTGTAAGGGCAAAAGTGATAAATGTTACTCTTAATAGAATTGCTATGATGTAACGTGAAAAATAATTGTGACAAATATGAGATTTCTTTCAGTGCGTAACGACCGGGTCGATTTTCCAACCTTGATGAGCTTTTCGATTCTGACGGGGATATATGCGAAAAAATTTCAAATCCTTTCGAAAAATTGCATATTTGCTCACTTTTTCAGATTGTTCTTGAGATCCATGTCCTGTATTTTCTGCAATTTATTTCCTTAAGTTTCCTTTGATTTCATTTCCGTAATTAGAAGAGAATGAACTGAACAAGTTTTGCTTATCTACTAACTTAGGAGTGATCTACATATTACCTACGCATTACGTACGCTACATTTATTTCGAAATGTTTTTTCATATATTTTTGAGTATAGGGGGAAGGGAAAGGGTCTAAAAATAATATTTTTTTGTGTCACGTAATATGTTGATGTCCCCTTAGCCTTCTTTTTGATTGATATTTCAGAAAAGTAAAGAAAAAGAAATTAGTAAGTTATCGGAGTAACAGACAAACATATGGACTTTTTTTTGCTGAATCAGCATCTCTAGACCATGATAATCAACCTTACTATCACAAACTAAAACAGAGTGGTACACGTTCCAACACAAAACCATAAGACCGTTTTTACTCGTACTGGTCTAATGATTCATCGACTGGGACCATTCTTTACTTCGAATAAACAAACACACACCGATACAATAATTGTTAAAAAGAGATTGAAACCAGCTGGTTCAAATAAGTACGTAAAACTGAATTCGCGTCAACTGTACTTTTTCCTATTAAATATGACTTCATTGATAAAATGGAATAAACTCGTTTCAATATTTTTATGATTTTTTTACTTCTGCGCAGGTTTTTGCGGTGTTTATAACCTGCGCAGAAATAAAAAGTTCATAAAAATGTTGAAGCGAGTTTACGCCGATTTGCCTATATTTTGAAATTGACACTTTTCGACCGTTCCTATGAATCACATAATATTTTCTCAACTTTTTAATTACTGCAAAAGGACATTCACCTCACAAACACTTAGACTTAGGGCCATACTGATGATTGTTATTTCTGACTTCAGGCTGTGTAAACTTAATCTTTCGCATTTGCTCGCTCAAATTAGCAACAAACTGATCTTTATCTTCTAAGCTCCTTTCAGCTTTTTCACTGAGTAATTCTCCTGGGTCTACTAGAGCCTGACCATATACCAACTCAGTTGGAGAATATGTAAGGTCTTCTTTAACTGTAGTTCCCATACCTAAAAGAACCAGAGGCAATTCTGAATACCACTTTGGAGTATTGCATGTCGAATCCCTCATCTGACGGTGAAATCTCTCTACCATCCTGATTGGCTGGGGATCGTTCAAGTCGTATCCGTTCCTAACAACTTGCACAGCTTCTGGATTAACTGTGATTCGAATTGTGTACCCAGGTCTGTAGTGATATAAGAAGAAACACCAAACTAAATGCTTTTCCACACTTTCAGCGGTAATACTCCTCATGGAATAGGCCTCCGGCCATCTCGTAAAACGATCGGCTATTGTCATCACGAATCTAAATGAATATGATCGAACCGTTTTGACACAACAGGATGGGAATGGTGGTCTAGTGGTGAACGCACTGGACTTCCACCAAGAAGGCCTGGGTTCGATCCCTGGAACGGGAAATTTTTCCCTAAGAAAATATAGACTGTACAACGTCCCTAAGTTCACCCAAGCTTTATAAATTGGGTAGTCTCGGTCTCGGTATTCGATGCCCGGGACGCAAAATAAGGTATACACAAAATATGTGACGTCACTCGCATATGGAGAGCGAGTTGTACTGGAGCGTCACCTGTTGGACAATAGGAGAATCAACAACGTGGACCAGAACGATTCAACGTGAAGTTGTGCATTGGTGTGTTTGATTCGACCTCCCCAGCAATGGAACATGTCATTACAAATCAGCACATAAGATGGCGCCTACAACCTGCGAGAGTGATTTCAGTTCGAATTTGTGCAGACTTCTCTACAGGTCTTAACAACGCTCTCGATATGTACCATCACCCATTACCAACACCCGATTCAATTTTTGCAACTTTAAACGGTGGCAGATATTTTTCTAAAATTGATTTGTCCGATGCGTTTTTCCAAGTCGAGGTGGAAGACGAATCAAAGGAATATTTAACCATCATCGGGGATTGTTTCAATATAACCGTTTACCGTTTGGCATCAAAACAGCTCCAGCTATTTTTCAACAAATAATGGACACGATGATTTCCGGACTACAGCGTACATGTAGTTCTTCAGACGATTCGATAGTCAACGGCAGAACGATCGAGGAACATAATTCCAACTTGTTTGCTTTATTCGATCGAATAAAGGAATGGGGTTTCAGCATTCGATTTGATAAGTGTCATTTTCTCATGAAGTAAATTCAATACCTTGGTTTCATTATAGATGCAAATGGTCGTCGTCCGATTAAATCGAAGATTGAAGATTGCAAGAAATTCCACAAAATGATTTGGGGGAGAAAATTCGTTCTTCAGACCGATCATAAGCCGTTACTTGCAATTTTTAGTTCGAAAAAGGGCATACCAGTCCATACATCCAGCCGTCTACAACGTTGGTCATTGTCGATGATGCCGTATGATTTTTCAATCGAGCATATTTCCACTCTCAAATTTGGTCACGCCGATGTTTTATCACGATTAATCGCAAATCGCCCATCGACGGATGAACCGTTCATTATTGCTTCGGTTAATCTAATGGAGGCTGAAGTACACCGAATTTTGGTTGACGCAATTCATTTGCTACCGGTTACTGCTCACATGGTCGCTCAAGCAACTCGAGACGATCCATTGCTTGCGAACGTTCTGCAATATCTTAGGACATCCTGGCCATCTAAGATTGTCGATGAAGAGTTAAAGATTCTATTCAATCGTCGAGAGTCGTTGCTAGAGAAGGATGGTTGTTTATTACTTACCTCACGTGTATTAATACCTTCAATGTTACAGGCGAAGGTTCTTGCTCATTTTCATGTGGCTCACCCAGGCATAGGCCGTATGAAATCTTTGGCTCGAAGTTACGTGTATTGGCCATATCTCGACCAACATATTACTGAACACGTACAGAATTGTTCTCGTTGTGCAAGCGCTGCTAAGGCACCTGTCAAAGTGGAATTGTCGTCTTGGCCTAAACCAGTCGAAGTTTGGTCGCGAGTTCATATAGATTTTGGTGGTCGTTGATTCGTATTCAAAATGGCCGGAGGTATTTGTGATGTCCAGCACCACTTCGCAAGCCACGATCGATAAACTTCGTGAACTTATCGCTCATTTTGGTCGAATGGATATTTTGGTATCAGACAATGGTCCGTCATTTCGGTCGCATGAATTTGACGAATTTTGCAGAGAACAGGGTTTTCATCACATTCCGACACCACCATATCACCCACAAAGTAATGGTCAGGCCGAAAGGTTTGTTGATACATTTAAACGAGCCCTCACTAAAGCAAAAGGGGAGGAAAATGTACCAATTGTGCTCCAATCTTTTCTGCAACGCTATCGTATGACACCAAATCCCCAACTACCATACAATTGTTCACCAGCAGAAGTTATGTTCGGTCGTAAGATGAAATCGACGTTAGATTTACTTCAACCGAAACAAAAATACGATCTGATACGTGACATCAAGATGGAGTCGTATTTTAACGCTAAACATGGTGCAACGCAACGATTTTTCGAACCGAAGCAAAAAGTTTTTGTACGAGATTTTCATGATCGAAAAGCTGTTTGGAAACTGGCGGAAATTATTGAACGTGTTTTGTACACCGTTCGCTGTGAAGGAATGGTATGGCGACGTCACGCGAATCATATTCGTGCTAGATATTGTGAAGAAAATGGAACGATTGACGACTCAACTTTAAGTTTATTTTTGGATGTTTTTGATCAATCTGATCAATTAACACCAATGATATCTGAACATCGAAACTTGGACGTTGTCAGTGAAGACACACAAAGTCCAAGTGTGCAAAGTTCATCTGTTTCACCTCAATCAATTGTTCACGAAAGGCCACAGCGCATTCGGCGACCGCCTCAACGAATGGATTTTTCTAAGGTGGTTCAAGGACGATATGTGGATGCTTAGTTCTGGTGGGTTTTGTTTCTTATTGAGGGAGGTGTTGTATACGTTCGTATACAAAGATAAAAAGGTTTATCAACTCTGACACATCTACCGTATCGTTTACGTAGTGAACGTCGAGTGAATTGTTTTATATTCGATCGGTCGGTCATCAGAGAACATTGTAAATTATTCTAAGGAAGAATAAATGTTTGTGAAATTGAAACTTCGCTCGTTTTCGTATTTATTCACAACAGATGGCAACCAGTATATATTTACAAAATGGGTCTTCACGATGTCGAAAGACGAAATGTCATCTACCTTCGGTTGCCGAACCAGTTGGCTAGGCCATCCTCCCGGCAGACATCAACATAACAATTAACTGTGGAAAGATTAACTCAGCCAGTGTTGGATATAAGTCCTATGTATAATGTCATATAAGAATTAAATTAATAAAACGAGGCTTGACTAGCCAGATTTAAATTATGCCTTTTATTTATTTGATTTTACCGACCGGTTTCGAGAGCTATGCTCTCATTATCAAGGTGTGGTCAAGACTAAAACATAAAAAACATACATAGGTCATTTTCTTTACACAAACAATATTGATAACAAAAACATAAAGCAAAACACTTTGATCATCTGTTGATTATGATAAATTAACACACTTGATGGGATGGTGTGAGATAATTATTTTAACTCAATACTATATGAGTGAAATGTTGTCATACACATGTCGTCGTTGTTTTCACTCAAGGTGTGTGCGTTTACTCACAGTCAAAGAACTCATCATTGTCGTCAATCGAAATATGTGTGTCGTCCAAAGTTATGATGTTCTCGTCAACAGTTCTTTTCTTCTTGAACAATTTTAGGAGAAGGGAATTTACATTTCCGTTGTCTGCATTTAGTAAGTTCATATGAGAGTTTTTTTGTATGTGAATAGCTTCGTAGAATTCAATGTTCCAGGGGCGTCGTATTTCTTGAATTAATTTAAGGGTCGTGATGTCAATAACATGATTCGTATCATAAATGTGTTTTCCAACTACTTCCGAATTTTCCGATCTGTTTTCTACTAACTCCTTAATTTCCGGATGTAATTGTTGGACTTTAATCAACACCTTGAATTCTAAATTACCATTCTCTGAGTTTACTGAATTTAATTCTCTTCCTTCTTTGTACAGCGACAGAAAAATGAAAGCCAGCACATCAAGCATAATTCTAGCTTGATATGCTGGTTTTCACCTTTCTGCTCTGCAACTGTTAGTAATTGACTCCGACCCCTTTTGTGCATGTTAAACCGTGAAGCCCCATTTCGTCTACTAACTCACCGCAAATGCATGTGTGTGTGACACCTTAACACCCAAACGAAGCGCCACTGCTATTCTGAAAGATTGGTTATCTAGGAGAGTTCCGAGTGATGTAAAGGGAAAAGTGTTGAGTCATGCACCGGACTCTTTACTATTGTTTGCCAAGATTCGTGCTATTGAGGTTTCATCCGTACATTCCAGGAGTATGTGCTGTTGGCGTTTTGTACAAAGTTCCATATACCATTTGTATTGTATTTGTATTTGTATTGTATTTCCGGTATTACGTCTGATTGAGAGATTGTGGACCATAACTGCAAGGCTGAACCATCAGAAGACAATGAAAGTGAAGGAACAATGTTGCTGACGAGACCCGAGACTGAATGAATTGATCCTAAGAAACTTGAAAAACAAAGGTTGGTGGCGTTTCTTAGTCCCAGTATGCCCAATCTGACGGGTAAGTGGCTTCATCCCATGTTCTACTGGAAAAACGGACGTTCGCAATAATCTCCATTGAAGCTCTCAAAATGTGGTCATACTCTTCCTAGACTTCCGGTGAGTGCCAACATGGAGTCGTACGTAGCAAATAATTGAGTTGTGGACTGGAAAGCGAACTGCGCAGCAGGCAATACGAGTGATGAGAGGTAAGAAGTTTCAATCGTCCCACCATGATTTTCAATTTGTCCAATTTATACTGGAGAGCCGTTCGTATGCCCATATGTGTTAAAGGAGCGCCCGGCAACTCGATGTCATGTGGACGGTCAACGATTCCTGGTGCGATTTGATCAAATTTATCTAAAATATGTGTACGAACTTCGTGTTGGTGGTCTCCCAAAATCTTAATTTCACATTTAGAAAAGTTAACTTGTGATCCAAGATTGGCTGATTTATTTATAACAGTTTTAAGGTCGTTTATAATTGAGTCGGGTGTGCCGCCAATTGATCCGCCATCTATATACCAAACGTATAAAATTCAGAAGACAACGAACTAACCATACCTGGATACCCAGGCAGAAAATCGCAGGACCACAAGGGTCCCCTTGCTGACAGCCTCTTTGTGAAAGTATACTGAAGTCTCCAAACGAGAGCCATGTTGGTTCTGAATAGCATTGATTGATGAAAGGGAAGATTTCTGGGCATTTTTCTTTGATCGCTTGGAGAACATGATGAGGTTCAATCTCGTTGTGTGCGTTTTTAAAGTCCAGTTTCACGAATACTTTAAGTGTCGTGTGAGGGAAGTTTACGAAATGACGAGCTGCGTGTACACCTGCATCACTTCCCCAGCGCGTACCATCCTCACTTCCTGTACGCTCGCCGATTCTAAAACTTGCAATTCTTGACACTAGCCTCCTCAGAGTGTTTCCGATGGCAATTGGACGTATGCTATTGTCCTTTTTGTTCAATCCACGCAGCGTCGCTCCGTAAAGGAAAAGAGTTACGTAAGCTGGAACCTTGCCATTTAACCAATAATCTGTGAAACTGCGCATAGCGAGTCCAAAAAGTTTTCCCGATGTTCGCCCGTCTCTTTGCCGATCAGATCTTTCAAATGCTGAGGTTTGATTCCGTCCATACCTCCGGAACTTCCTGCAGCGAAGCCAAAAAATGATTTTTTAACTTCAGTCATTGAAACAGGTAGAATGTCCACCTTGGTTTCACACGTGACATCTATGGTGACATTGGGAGCAAGATGTTTTTCAAGCTTTTTTCTGTGATTATCTATGTTCCAGGCAGCTATCGACTCGTTTTACAATAAAATCCGAATATCTCCACTGATGCCTCCCTCGCTCAACTTCTACTGAACTAATTTTACGCGAATCGCTTCTGCATCTTTGGCGGTATTTGATCTTTTTCGTCTCTGCCTCTGCATGTTAACCAGAACGTTGTTCGAGAACAACGAAAGTAAGACACTTCAACTTTGACCAGACGTCCAGGTTCCGTTTTACGATCGTTGCTAAGGAGAGGTTTTTCATCGACTTATTTTTTCGGTCCGGTGACTTAAAAGCGATATACGAAAATGTGAAGAGGTGTGCCCAGGCCATAAACTGTGCTTTCGATTGAATGCATTCGGCGATCAGTTTAGAAAACTCGATTGCGCTTTGAATTTGTGCGGCTTTTGGGATATGTTTTAAGACGGTTGTGTGCGTCCTCACTGTTTGCACGAAAACCAAAAGCTCCCTCATCTGTTCCACATCCGTTCCATTTGGATGAACTTGTCCGCTTGAAGCGGCTGTCCATGCTGTTGGCTGATATTTGTTGACCAGGTGCCGTATTAGGTTGTGTTTTCTGAATTCTTCGCAATTTCAACACTGATTGGCGTCACACGCACATTAAATGATAAATAATGGCTGCTCCATATAAAATTACTTCATTTCGTAAATACTCTCGAATAAAATTATTTAAAAACGTAACCAAAGACCCGTACGTATCAGAATAGATGTGACAAACAGAATAGATGTGGCAAAGTGACTCGAACGTACCTAAATATACAAATAAGCAAACAATCGAACGTTTTCTGTTCTTTTATAACTGTAAGAATTTCAAAGATCCATAGAAATTACCCAAGGTAATGTCAAAAGCCCTACCCAAGTACATCTCTAGAAAATCTAGAAAAGCTTATATCCAAGGAATAAATCGTTTTTCCCTAAAACCCAGAAACACGTGTTATCTCAAATTTTATTGTCTACAACTTTGTCCTTGGAAGCAACTTTCTACCTCTCATAGTTCTGGAGATCTGGGTCATCCTGCGCAATTATGGAAGTATCCATATACCAGGATTGGGCCATATTTCCCCAATACCGTGAAACACGTGTTCGCTTTTTGTTTTTCTACAACTTCGCCTTTGGAACTAACTTTCTAACTCTCACAGTTCTGGAGATCCGGGTCATCCTCCCCAATTATGGAAGTGGCCATATACCTGGATTGGGCTATATTTCACCAAAACCCTGAAAAATGTGTTCGCTTATATTTAATTCTCTACAACTTCGCCTTTGGAACCAGGATTGGGCCATATTTCCCCAAAACCCTGAAACACATATTCGCTTATATTTAATTCTCTACAACTTCACCTTTGAAACCAACTTTCTAACACTCACAGTTCTGGAGATCCGGGTCATCCTACTCAATTATGGAAGTAAGTAACCATATACCAGGATTGGGCCATATTTCCCCAAAACCCTGAAACACGTGTTCGCTTAAATTTAATTTTCTACAACTTCGCCTTTGGAACTAACTTTCTAACTCTCACAGTTCTGGAGATCCGGGTCATCCTGCCCAATTATGGAAGTGGCCATATACCTGGATTGGGCCATATTTCACCAAAACCCTGAAAAACGTGTTCGCTTATATTTAATTCTCTACAACTTCGCCTTTGAAACTAACTTTCTAACTCTCACAGTTCTGGAGATCCGGGTCATCCTGCCCAATTATGGAAGTGGCCATATACCAGGATTGGGCCATATTTGCCCAAAACCCTGAGACACGTGTTTACACGTCTCTACAACTTTGCCTTTGAAAGTAAATCTCTGTATTGCGTATTTAAGCAAATACTGAAAAAAAAACTATTTCTTATCATTTTGGGCAGAGAAATTTATTTTCGCCCATTCCATGGCTCCCAGTGTCCAGACTCCTGACTCGATTCCAACAAAAAAAAAATTCCCCAGTTTTTTGGTATCAAATGCTTTCATTTGACTCCAAATTGAGCAATCTCTGTGCTTTACTTGCTGAGATATTTGCGAAAAAGTTTCACCGACCCTCGAAAAACAATGTTTTTGGTCACTTCCTCGAACATATCTCCGGAACCACTTAATCGATTTTGCTCATCTTCGAACTTGAATCATGGGAGGCATGTACCTTTCAGGGAAAAAAGTTTAGGCTGATCGGTTGAGCCGTTTGAAAAAAAAAAGTGGAGACGGACAGACGGACGGACGGACATTTTTTTTATTGCTGATTCGTCATATTTAGACGATAATAGATGCATCCCCCCCTCCCACCTCGATCTACACCATGTTACAATAAAATTGTTTGTAGTAAACGTATAGGACCTTTGTACTTCGTACGGGTCCAATTATTCCGCTGGTGGATCCGGCATTTGTGACGCAATTTTTTTTAACGCAATGTAATTTTGTTTCAAAGAAAGCGCTCTAATTTTTTCAGGAAATCAAAACTTTTAACACAAGGTTCCATTCAAACAAACTTCTGCGTATTATCTGCGATAGCGTCACCTCAAGCGATATCATTAATTTTGAAAGCGGACTTACGGACTGCGTCACACTCTACCTTTAAAAAGGTTTTTGTTGTGATAAAATCATATTAGTCCAGTTCGAACTAAGCTTACTCAAGAGTTGACAACTCTAAGTAAGCCAAACTTTTTGTCGTGGATTGTTAAAATATAGAATGGATAGAAACATGTCTGCTATAAAAGCGACGAATCTATGCCACATTTCTAAATTAACGGTAAATTTTGATCTATTGAGAAAATCGCCCAAAATATTTTAAAAAAATTTTTCGTGGAAAAAATTTTTGGCTGATGCTAATCGCACGCGCGTGCGAATAACAAGTAGGAAGACTATTCGCACGCGCGTGCGAATAGCAAATAGGGAGAATAGTCGCACGCGAACAAGGGGAATACAATAAAATTAACAGAAAATACACTCTTTGAATCAAAGTATAACTTGTGCTGCAGACATTAATGATATTTTTTTCGTAAGACCGTGACTCACAGTCAGGTGAATAATGTCAAAAATTGTTGTGGTATTTTGCACCGTATATTTTAGAGAAACTAATTTCAAAAATTTCTCGAAATTTTTGTAAAAGGAACAATCAATCTCTTTCGTGGCATTTCGTAAAAGGAAGAATCACTCTACTGGCATTTCGTAAAAAGAACAATCACTCTCTTTCGTTGCATTTTGTGAAAGGAACAATCATTCTCTTTCGTGTCATTTCGTAAAAGGAACAATCAGTCTCTTTAGTGGCATTTCATAAAAGGAACAATCACTCTCTTTCGTGGCATTTCGTAAAAGGAACAATTACTCTCTTTCGTGGCATTTTGTAAAAGGAACAAATCACTCTCTTTCGTGGCATTTTGTAAAAGGAACCATCACTCTCTTTACTGGCATTTTGTAAAAGGAACATTCAGTCATCGAAATTAGTTTCTCTAAAATATACGGTGCAAAATACCACAACAATTTTTGACATTGATCACTTGACTGTGGGTCACGGTCTTTCGAAAAAAATACCATGAATGTCTACAGCACAAGTTATACTTAGATTCAAAGAGTGTATTTTCTGTTAATTTTATTGTATTCCCTTTATTCGCGTGCGAATAGTCTCCCTATTTGCTATTCGCACGCGCGTGCGAATAGTCTCCCTATTTGCTATTCGCACGCGCGTGCGATTAGTCACTTCGAAAATTTTTTTCAGAGAAAATTTTATTTTGTAGAAAAACGTTGTGTTCAAAAAATTGCGTCACAAATGTTAGATTGTCTCTCAGTTTTTACGCTGCAAAATTTGACTTTTCTGTATTTTGCGTGTGAAAACTGAAACTGCCGGTGGGTCTGGCAGAGGTGAGACGGATATCCGAAATACCGAAGCTTTCGTTTCGGTCCAAACCGGACCAAAGCTTTTGGTTCGGTCCAAACCGGACCGAAACTTTCGGTTCGATCCAAACCGGACCGAAACTTTCGGTTTGGTTCCGCCGAAGGTATCTTTATTGCGTATTCAATTAAATTAGTTCAAATATGATTTAATTTTACGTTCGTTTCTACATTTTCCTTGTATAAAATCAAGAAAATGATGTTTTTGCATTTCGTGCAAGGAAAACATACTTTGGAACAATCTTGATATGAAAAATCTTGTGTTACCTTCACGGACATCCATCAGCAAGCCTATTTTCATACATTTGGATGTATGACGGCACCCAGAGATGAGACGCATATCCGAAATACCGAAAGTTTCGTTTCGGTCCAAACCGAACCGAAACTCTCGGTTGGGTTCCGCCGAAGCATCTTCATTGCTTATTCAATTAAAAGAGTTCAAATATGAATTTAATTTAAGTTCCTTACATTAAAATCTCTTTTAAATCTAATAATTCATAAAGACTTAGACAAGTAAACCTGAATTATCGAACATATTTTTGAGCACACGTAAATATCCATCATAGCCTTGCGAGTTAAGTAAATTCTTAGTAATAATAGTACTGGACAACCGTAACAAATGCTACAACTGAGGAAGATGAGAGAAATTGAAATAAAAATAGATTAGTAACTAATAGTTCTAGTTAATTCTCATTTAAAATATGTTTAGAAAAAGTAAATGAATGAATCTTCTCTACACAGACAATAAATTAATTTTGTAGATTTTTGCAATTTTAATGATAAAATATCATTATTGTAACTTTGAAAACCTACAAAAATAAATGATCGTCACTGTAAGACTTGGTGCGAGTAGAAAATTGGATAAGATTAAATTCAATTAGTTAATATAATTAGGGGTCATTCGTAAAGTGCACACGATTCTAAAGGGAGGAGGGGGCTCGGCAAAATGGTGCCGTCATACATCCAAATGAATGAAAATAGACTTGCTGAAGGATGTCCGTGAAGGTAGCACAAAATTTTTCATATCAAGATTGTTCCAAAGTTTTCCTGTTTTCCTTGCACGAAATGCGAAAACATCATTTTCTTGATTTTGTACAAGGAAAATGTAGAAATGAACTTAAAATTAAATCATATTTGAGCTAATTTAATTGAATAGGCAATAAAGATACCTTCGCCGGAACCAAACTGAAAGTTTCGGTTCGGTTTGGACCGTCTCACCTCTGGGGTCTGGCATTGTGACAATTTTTTGAACACAACGTAATTTCGTTATCAACCAAAAATTGCATGGAAAAACAACTTGACAAAACGAAAATTGGATTCGCCTTAGAGCGAAGTTTGGCGCGTACCTACAACTATGATCCCACAAAGTGATCTAAACAAATTGCTCTGCCGATAACTCGAGTAAAACTAAACCGATTTTTAAAATTGTTTTTTCCCTTGGCCCAATTGACGCTAGTACACTACATGATATTTGGTAGTTTTACATGCATATTCTTCTAATGGTAAAGTTTTGTGTGCAATGTTGTAAAGAAAAACAGCCATGAAAGTATGTGTCCGAGGTCTCTCCTTATTGGCCAGATGGTCGGCAAAAAAAAGGTTTTTAACTCAGAGAAAATTGAGGGAAATATTTTTGCCTGTCCGAGACCTCTCCTTAGCGCCTTAGGTCGGCCCTAGATCTTTTTGTATGTTTGTATGTTTTTATTTCGAAATTGCTCTTTTTCAAGTTTCCAAAATGTGACCTACGCTTTCCTCCCATACTCCAAGTTGTTTAGTAACTACATTAGACCTCCATAATATTTTCATCATCATTGATTGCCAAATTTGTAATATTTTTTAAACATATTTTAGGCTCTGCTCCTTTGGGTAGCTACACACCAATAAAAGCTGCGATAACGACTTCATTCGAATTGGGTGTTACCCGATCACAATCGCCGTTGGTCGAACAACCTGCTACCAACACTAACGGAGAATCTTCTGAAAGCTTGCAATATTTGAAGCCGGCAACAGATGAACAAACAGTCGCTTGGAGTGAAGGAACACGTGTCACAGATTTACTATTTTAGTTTCTTTATTGGGTGTTTGTGTAACCGTGTGTAACAAAAGCTCATTTGAACATTTCGCTTTATTGATAAGAGCTTTGTGCATTTTTAAGTTACACTAACACTTGACATAACACACCAATGTTGTTAGATTCAAACTAAAGTAATATTCCACAAAGATTTTTGCTAGGCCAATTTTCTTTCATTCTTTTTCGTAAGTTTAAGTTTGAGTAATACTTTGTGTTTCAAACGAAAATGCTAAATATTGTCATTAAAATAATCATATTAAGGGGTTGCGAATTACTAAAAAAGAACAGAACTACAATGGAAAATAAAACAGGGGCACTGATACTCATATATGATATGAGAAGATACAAAATTGAATTTTAAACAAAATGTGAAATGCGTTTGTAGTAAGACTAATTTTGACAAGAATTGATCGATTTTCATTTCAAACATAAAAATTGTGAAAAAAGAACAATTATTCGTTTTTAATTGTGATGGCGGCGTCTAGACAAGTCAAAAGAAAAAAAGGAAATCTGAAGTTAGTTCGTTAGATAAAATCCAAGAAAATTGCTATACTAGTTAAGTCTATTTAAATCGTAGTTTTACTTGCATTTTACCAACGGCATATGCTATCCCTAAGAATTTAGTGAGAGAGAGTTTTCCAGATGAACAAAAAGGGCAAATGCAAGACATTAACAATACGGAAATAAGCTGGGAAATCGAATTGTCTGTCTTATGTTGTTATACATTCTGTTGAGGGAAGTGAATGAATCAACTTACGAACGTAGAAAGCGTTTAACGCAACTTGATAAAATTAATACGATCTAATCACATAGGCTCAAATAGAAAATGTGACAATTTTGTCGATTTTTAGAATGAGAGGGTTGAGAGCTCTACAAATGTTCGAATGTGCAGTTTTATTCAATTTGGTGGTGGTCGTGATATAGCTGGTAGCTCACCGTAACTCCCCTTTGTATGTATGGAAATAATTCTTCATTGAATCACTAATAATGTGCGCTGTTGCGCGATGTGTTTGGTGGATGACTTATTTGTACATATTTAGGCGAAATTTAGTTAGTACATAACTTTGCATGCTTCATGGCGTGGTTCGGAAGTCACATTAAACCGGTGGTCCAGAATGAACTTCTTATTGACAATACCGACTGTCTCAAAGCAAACAACCTGGGCCATAAAGATCTACTATTTGTGAATCATCTTATAAGAAAAAGTGCGGGAGCTCTGGGGTATGTACTCAATATAAAAATGAATAAAAAATTCTTCCAAAAGTTCATTATTGCCGATAAAGAAACAATCGATCTGTAACTCGATTCGGCATGCAACGCAAATTGTCGATGTTGCCGAATCCTATAACGAGCTGAAAATTAAAAAACGACATCTATAAAAAACATATGAAGGGACCCGTACGTATCAGAATAGACGCGGCAAACAGAGTTGATGTTACCAAGAGACTCGAACGTATTTAAGTAAACATTGCCGCAACTCTTAAGTGTATGAAATTGCGTCCACATTAAGTTGTATAGGAAATTGCCGATAGGACAATATTGAAAAACCAGTCCAAGGACTCAAATTCAAAAAAGTTTCTTCCATAAATTATCGGCTATGCCCAGGGTCGTCCCAGGAACGGACGGACGGACATTTTTAGACCCGTACGAAGTACGTAGGTCTGATGCGTTTACTACCACGTTTGTTACATTGCGAATTCGAACCCGGGAGTAAGGGGGAACCTTTTTTCATTGCCTCCAGATGACAAATCCGCGAAAAAAACAATGTCCGTCTGTCGGTCTGTCGGTCTGTCGGTCTGTCGGTCTGTCGGTTTGTCGGTCTGTCTGTCGGTCTGTCTGTCGGTCTGTCTGTCGGTCTGTCCGTCAACACGATAACTTAAGTAAATCTTGACCGATTTTCAAAAACTTTTTTTTTCCTGAAAGGTAGTCGAAAAATATTTTATGGTATTGAATCTGGGCACTGCCGGCCCAAGGGCCGCCGAGCTAGGGCCGTTTAAGTGGTTTTTGGTCTTTTGCACATATCTCGAGTAAATCTTTTCTGATTTTCATTTTTTTTTTTTTTTTGTTTGAAAGATCTGGGCACGGCCGACAATTTGTGGAAGAAACTTTTTTTAATTTGAGTCCTTGGACTTAGCTAGGGCACTAAAAACGAGTCTCTGCTAAGGCTCTATGTGTTTTTTGTACATAACTCGAGTAAATCTTTACCAATTTTCAATTTTTTTTTGTTTGAAAGATCTGGGCATGACCGACAATTTGTGGAAGAAACATTTTTTGATTTGAGCCTTTGGACTTAGCTAGGGCACTAAAAAAGAGTCTTTGTTAGGGCCCTACGTGTTTTTTGTACATAACTCGAGTAAATCTCTTCCGATTTCCAAAAACTTTTTTGTTTGAAAGACCTCGGCACGGCCGACAATTTATGTATGAATTTTTGCCCGTGCTTAGGGCTCAAGTGGGCCTCATGTCAGTCCTAAGGTCAGCCCTAACATAAAAAAATGTTTTTTGCTATTTTGCAGAGCAAATTGAGGGAAACATTTTTGTCTATGGAAGTATGTCTCAGAGGCCTCTACTTAAGGCCCTAGGCCGGCCCTAGCCCAAAAAATAGTTTTTACTATGTTGTAGACAAAATTGAGGAGAACATTTTTCTCTATTTGGAGGTCAATTTTGTGCGTTCGGTGAATTTTTTTACACCGTTACTTCGGACGGGTTTTTCAAAATTGCCCTACGGACAATTTCCAATACAGTCTAATGTGAACGCAACATTTACTTAAATACGTTCCAGTCTTTTCGTAACATCAACTCTGTTTGCCGCATCTATTCTGATACGTACGGGTCCCTTCTATGTTTTCATTACCTTTTAGGGAAGAAAAATTTTTGAAAATCGATTGAGTTTTACTCGAGTTATCGTGACATTTTTTAGACCCGTACGACGAACGAAGTTCTTCGAAAAAGGGTCTACCGCGTTCACCACGACGTTTGTAACCAATCGAATTTTGACACAGTAGTTGGTTATTTTTTCGTTTCGGGGTCTAAATAAGAGTAAAACAAATTTGCCTTTCGTCGATAACTCGAGTAAAACTCAATCGATTTTCAGAATCTTATTTTTCCCTGAAAGATAATCGAAAAATCTTTTATGGAAATAAAACGGGTCAAGGGTCCCCGATCTAAGGCCGTTTAAGTGGTTTTTGTTCTTTCGCACATAACTCGATAAAATCTTCTCCGATTTTCATAGATTTTCGTTTGTTTGAAAGGTCTGTGCATGCCTGACAATTAATAGAATAAAATTTTTTTATTTGGAGCTTTTGGACTCAGCCAGGGCCCCAAAACTGAATCTCTACTATTGCCCAACGTGATTTTTCTGCATAACTCGAGAACATCTTTTTCGATTTTCTTTAATTTTTTTTGTTCGAGAAGCCCGACAATTCGTGGAAGAAAATTTTTTGATTTTGAGCCTTTGAATTCAGTCAGGGCCCTAAAACTGAGTCTCTACTATAGTGTTTTTTTCTACATATTTCGGATAAATCTATTCCGATTATCGAAATCTGTAGCGCATCATCATTTCGTCAACATACAACTTGCAAACATTTAACATTAAACACATTCGCGCGTTCTCATCATCCAATATAATTCATACGCATTCATATGGATGGCGCTCACCACTGACGAACATTCTAGAACACCGTGACGAAACATCAGCCATGATGAATGTTTTGCATAAAAAGAGAAGTAGAATGTAGAACATTATTTAGCATTCTTGTTTTGGACGTTGAACTGTTAGCACCTTATGGTTAGGTCTTTCATCATAAACGAATA
>WJQU01003434.1:0-26413 GCA_029228625.1 Pseudolycoriella hygida
TGTGGTGAAAACGAGGTGAGAACGATTTTTGAAACGAAAGCAACTATTTAGAAAACAATCTTAAATTGTAGTTGATTCTTCAGCCTGAAGATGGTTGTTGCTAACGACCGAATGCAAGTGTGAAGTACTAGACCAGACCCCTGAAGAAAGTAGATCTTCTTCGGTTCATAAAAATATTTTTGGCCCTAAGATAAGTAAAATGTAGTGAGGAAACGTTAAAAAGCCTGTTGGAAAGTGGATTTTCGAGGGTCGGTGAAACATTTTCGTCTGATGATAAGCATGAAGAACAAGTCAAAGGTCACAGTAGCCTTACAGAGGCTACTCCCGAAAACACATTAGGTAATGAATTGTCAAAAATACATCCTCAACCATGGGACGAAGAGAATCGATTTAAAAAAGAAAATTACAACAACAGACTAGGAATCCCCGAGCTCACCCTAAGGTCCTAGAAAGTGCTATCACAACTGACTTTCGGGCTGCTTAGCTTTCGCTAACCGAAAGATTATAGTCATGGAAAAGTGAAAACCGACACATTTTTGTTTTTCGTGTTTTTTCATTTCTCCATATGAAAATGCATACAAAAATTAAATTAAAACACAAAGACGAAAGTGTGTCGGTTGGTAAGTTTACTTTTGCTTACGATTCAGTCTCAAAATTGTACGGGGCTACCGTAACGATTTATTTGCACAACAATATGTCATTTCTCAAATAAACGAAACGACAGGGCAATAAATTTGAAAAAACCATCAAAAGTTTTTGTCGCTTCTCGTCTCCTTGTCTTTATTAACTCTTTAATGAAAATACGCTAATGTTGTTATTCTTTACATTAAATGTGCATCTGTTATACGGCGCCAAAATATGTTTTAATTCTTTTTCTTCTAAATGCCGTCTCACCTCGCTGATGAATAGATGTAACATGATGATCTCCTTGTTAAATCAAATAGTTTTTTTTTGTATTTTAAATATTTGTAATCGCACAAAATATTTCTGACTCGTCGTCTAACTGATCTATGAATTTACACTTTACAGTGTCATTAGAACTTACTAAGGACTGCAGAGAACATTAATATTTTGCTGTCTGTCTAAATAGCTTGTTGTAGATAATGTTTACTTAAATAAATAAAGGCGAATGTTATGTTGTTGTGCAAACAAAATGTTTTTTTTTTGAAGTACTTTAGTAATTGAGTAAAGAATTTTTTTGTTTATCGAAACCGTGCGGAATTTCAATAAATTGCAGAGAATGTCTAAAACTACGATCGATACTTTAATTTTTGGCTTTGTAATATTATCGGTAGCATTTTTTGTTGTATGTATCTACGAAGCAGAGGCATTGTTGTATTTTTGGTTATCGCATTCCAATAGCAACAAGAATGCAATCATAAACTGCTTTTGAACTAATAATTCTAAGAACAAAGGGACCATATTTTTTCACAACAGAAAAGAGGAAGTAATTCTAACCCAGTTGCGGTTTTTCAGTAATAAAAAATAAGTTCAGTTCACATTACCTGAAGAAAAGTTACCTTCTTCTTGTTCAGCCCTTTATATCCACTGCTCTGCTCCCCTTTCTCCTTCCACTTCGAACGGTCCATTGCCACTTGATGCCAATTCGTGCGTGCTGATATCTTTATTCTATTGGTTCATCTCTTTGGTGGTCTGCCCATAGGTCGTGTTGTCGGTGGTCTCCAGTTCATGATGGTTTTGGTTCAACGCTCGTCTGTCATTCTCGCAATATGTCCTGCCCAGTTCCACTTAAGTGAAGCTATCCTTTCTATTACATCAACGACTCTTGTTTGTTTTCGAATCCATTGATTCGTCATTTTGTCCCTGAGCGAAATTCCAAGCATGATTTGTTCCATGACTCTTTGTGCAACCCTTAATTGGTTTTCTGATGCTTTGGTAAGGGTCATGGTTTCTGCTCCATAAGTTTTTTTTTTTTTTAGATTTATCAGGTTGGGATGACCCACTACTGGGTCATGAAACACAGATCTGCTGATCCTTTGTTCCTTTCCCGGCCATCACGCAAATCCTTCGAACCTACCAGTACCAGCGAGGAACTTGTCAAGGACAATTGGTCCTAGCTTTAGTATATCCAGAGGTCTGATCATATGACCACCCAGAGTTCTGAGTCTCAGTTGCGAAAACTTTGGACACTCAAAAATTACGTGATATCCGGTTTCGTTCCCGAGTTCGGGATCGCTAAAGAATCCCATCTTCGACAAATGATTGCTTAGCCCACAGTGCCCGGTAATCGCTCCCACTACTATTCTTATGCGACTCCGGTCCATGTCCACTTGCCGTCGGGCATTGGTAGGAACTGCTTTGTGTGCCTTGCCCCACCATATTCACGCCAACGCTTTTTTCCCTCTGAACGCACCCATTCCTTTACCGCCTTGTCACATTCTGACTGTGGTATAGGAATGAACGGTTCGGGTCCACATTGAGCAGATGTAGCACTTAGCTTTGCCAGTTCATCCGCTCTCTCACTTCCATCTATTCCAGAGTGCCCCAGCACCCAAGCAAGCTTCACCCGATTACTTCGGCCCAGCTGGTTCAGTGTACTTTTGAACTCCTTCATTAATTTGGATGTGGTTGGATGCACTTCACAATTCTTCCATCGCTGCGAACGTTTCTGCCTGAAGTATACTGGCGAAATTTCCTAAGTGGAAGCTCTCTTCTGTCATAGGTTCCAGGGTTAATACCCCAGCCCTCACTCCATTAGAGTTTTTTGATCCATCTGTGAAACAAATGAGTCCATCCGTGGACGGACTGTCTGGCCAACCTCTCAGCCATTCTAGTCTGTCCGGTATGACAGCCTCGTAGTGCTTCACAAAGGTAATTTCCGGTTTTATCCGGTCCCTGGGCATGTCAAAAATAGGATTGGCTATTGCCCCTCTGATTTTTCCATGACCCGTGTTAAAGTTCGTCATCCAAAGATCATTAAGTAGGAGTCTGTCCGCAGTTGTGAATGCTCTCGCCTTGATGATCGTTTGGATGGGTGCAATATACACCAGCGCTTCCATGGCTATCGTTGCTGTTGTTTTCGTAGCTCCGGTCATGCAGATTCAAATCAGTCTTTGAATTTCGCTCAACTCTTTCCTCGCGGTCTCTACTTCGAGCCTAGGCTACCAAACGACGCAGCCGTGGGTGATTATAAGTCTCATTACTGCTTCAGAAATCCACAGTATGGCCTTGGATGGAAGGCCCCAATTTTTACCAAAGGCACTTCTACATATCAGAGGTTTACTAGCTCTGTCTCTCACATGCTCGGTCCAGTATAGTTTGCTGTCGAGCGTGACTACCAAGTACTTCACCTTGTTTTCAGGAGTGATGGCATCTCCAAACATCCTGAATTTCCCAATTAGTTCATGACCCGTTCGTCTTCTGCTGAAGAGAACTATATCAGTTTTATCTGGGTTAACTTTAAATCTGCACCAATCTTCTACTACTTTCATAGAATATCTGATGCAAAAATATATCCTCGTGAAATTCCTTCGCGATATCTAGTATTGTATTTCGGTTCTATTGGATCGTTCCAGTTTTGTCTCGTAGCTTGTAGATTTCTTTCTTTGCATTCATCATTTTGCATTTGAGAACTTTCATGTTGCAGTTCGCTTCGATTATATTCTGGGCCAGTTGAACGTTATATTTCGTTAGATCTGTTTTCATTGCCTTATTGATGGTCTTTGTTAAGCTTCTGTACTATATGGAATCTCTTTTCCCTTTTCCCGTCTTTTATTAGTGTCAACCGGCTTGAAATCAGATCCAGCGTTTCCTAACTGAGTTTTGATTCTGTTACCCGGACAGATTTACATTGGGATTCCATAAAATTCATTATTGTTTCGACGATCTTGCTGTTCAACCTATCCAAGGTATCAATTTGGTTGGTAGCGTCGTGTAACTCAGCAGTAATTTTTTTTCGAAAATTCATAGCTCAGCGCGTACCAGGGGCGTGACAGTCTTTTGCTTTGATCTTTGAAAGTAATACTCAACATGAAGTTAGCTACAGTTGCGACCGAAGCTAACTTCATTGCAAAAAAAATCAGCTGATTTCATTCATAAATTCACCAACATCAGCTGAATTCACTGAAAAGTTCTGAAAAAGCTACCTGTGTAACATGTTTACGTTTTACAACATGCTGCGCCTTACAAACTCTCCAGCTTAACGAACATGTGCGCTGTGCACTAGCCAAATTCTTTTCAGATTTTCAGATTTATTTTTTTCGGCTTTCGGCGTTGTTTTTCTAGTAGAAATTGATCCTAGATCAACGTTTGCGAAGATCATTTTTCGAAAAAATTGGATCTAGGTAGGTGACGGAAGACTTTTGTTCTTCTATTCTAAAGCGTTGCACAGTGTGACATTTCTTTCAAAATGGAGGCGTTTGTCAAAATCGGGCACTACGCCAAGTTTACCAAATAAGGCAAAATCGGTGCAAATTAAAAAAAAATTTACTGTAGCGTTGCTTGTAGCTCATAAAAGATTCAATATCCTTATCCGCTTTTGCCTTGTTTGGTAAATTTGGCGTAGTGCGCGGTTTTGACACACGCCGTCATTTTGAAAGAAATGTCACACTGTGCGTTGATTAGAAAGAGACAGATATAGTTGGTCTCTTTCTAATCAATGGTTTAGAAAGGAAGAACAAAGTTCTTCCGTCATCCAATTTTTTCGAAGAATGATCTTCGCAAACGTTGATCTAGGCTCGATTACCTGCTAGAAAAACAACGCCGGAAGCCGAAAAAATACATCAATCTGAAAAGAGTTTGGCTAGTTTGGCACATTATGTTGTTAATCTCATGGCATTTAGTGGGGAATCCGTCACTAGGAAGACTTTACTTCATCTAAATGTGAGAAAAATGCCATCATGACATCTCTATGTTTAAGACAACAATGAGCTTCATGAAAATGAAAGATTCTGATATTCACCATTGAAATTGAAAGCTTCAAAAGCTCTTTCTATTGTATTACGGTGTTAAATAGTGATGTACACGGTGCGGTATTGAAGTTTTGTGGCGTAATTGTTTTACGCTTAACACGTTTGACATTACTGTATACTTAACTCAAATGAAAACACACGTACAATTCACACTGATTTGCTTAGCTGAAAATACGTTATCTAAATTTCATAATCACCTTAAGAGCGTGTCCGATGTTTTGACAGCTTCAAATTCAAATTTTGCGATGTTTTTTCGGTGCATATCCCTAAGGCAGTAATAATTTATGTCGAATTCCGCAACATGTATCTACTGTTTGCACAATACATCGATCTAAAGAATGGATGAATAAGAATTTTAAATAATTGAGTGTAAGTGTCTAAAGTTGCTCTGAAAAAACATCGCACTGTAGTCGACTGCTTCATACCATACTATGTGATGTTTTTTCAGAGCAACTTCGGACACTTACCCTCATTTATTTAAAATTCTTATTCATCCATTCTTTAGATTGATGTGTTATGCACATGAGGATATAAATTATTACTGCCTTGGATATATGCACTGAAAAAACATCGCAAAATTTGAGACTGTGAAAACATCGAACACGCTCTTAAGAGCACGTAGCCACATTGTGAGATGTCAAACTTGCGATGTTTTTTTTTCGAACCGAATCCTACGTAATAATTATGTACTGTCAGAGGATGACTCTTACGCAAATAATAAATGAATCAGAATTCAAAAAGTTTAAGTATAAAGGTACAAATATGCTCCAAATAACATCGCAAATGAACTTGAAATGCGATGATTTTTCAGACCTTCATGCACAAACTTTTTGAATTCTGATTCACTCTTTTTTCGTTGAAGATTCATTCTCTCTCAGTACATGAGTTAAAATTTTGCATAATTTATTATTTACGCAGAGTTTTGCTCTAAAAAAACATCGCAAGTTTGACATTTCACATTTTTGCGACTTGCTCTTAATTTACCAACACCACCAAACATTTCGTATTTCATGTTTCCTTCCATTTGTGTTAATTTTTTGTGAAAGACTGCCAGCCTATACTCAATATGTCATTGATAAAAGTGACAACGACTAACGACTCCTAACACAATGCATTTATGGCATCTTCCCTCTCATTATGACAATAATTCGCAGTCGTTCGCATGTAACTTTATTCCAGGAGCATGTAATCTCTTTAATAATTTCCGGGCGAAATAATGAAGTTTGTGTTTATTTGTAACGTGAGAATTTGTAACATCATTATTTTCAACATAACAATTCCTCAAGTTATACGAAATGTTTCCAGTTATAAAATTGTCATCATTACACATTTATTATTTACATTCTTTGTTTCATTCATTTCCAAGTACAAACAAATTTTGTCATTTAAATCCACTGTTTCCACTTTATTACTGAATACAATTCTGTGCAATGCCATTTTCATTATGAAAGGCATTTTCATTTAAAATTGTTGCATTTATTCGCTCTGTGGTATGGTAGATTTATGTTTACTGAAAGAATGCAACGACAATTTTTAGGGGTAGTTATATCTGCCTGGTTATTCCGTACCAGTATATACATATGATGGAAGCGGATGTTGTGCGTTCGTATTATTAAAAATTGTATAATATAATCAAAAAAAAGAAATAACATTTTTTTAATTGTACATACAATCTGGTAAATTCTTTTCATTTCGGTTATTCTTTTCATATATTGAGAGCTTTGAAAATTTCAGGATTTTAATTTGAAAATTCATATCCTTTTGAAGGAATTTTTATCGTTAGAAAAAAGCATTTCTAGCGCCATTTCTAGTATGTCATTATTCGTACCTACAACATTGTTTTTTTATTGGAAAGTACCAATGAATAAATTCTTCTCTTTTCTCTGAGAATAAGGTCTGCTTGAGGTGTGTGCTAAATTATAACTCAAAATTATTGTGACGTAATTACATTTTAATACGATTCGCAAAAACAAGCCGTGAAGTTACGTCACTTAATGACAATTTTCGGACTTTGAAGTCAATTTAAAATATGAGTCGTCTATTTTCCTATTTTCCTTTTCAATGGAAGTGTGAAAGGATGTTTAAATCAGAGGTGAAGCTGGCAATTCCAAAAGGCATTTTTAAAAGTACAACCTTTTAGATTTATCAGTTTGGGACGATCGCCTAGGCGATCTTGATACACAGATCCTAGGATCCTTTGTTTCCTTCCCGGTCATCATTTAAATCTTCACGCGAGCCTTCCTGTCGCTACCAAAAATCTGTCAAGTTTGGCAGGTCCCAGATTAGCGATTTGGGATGATCTGACGAAATATTCCCCTCAGTTGAAAGTACTTGGGGCATTCACAAATTAAATATATACCCGTTCTCTCCCCCAATCCACAAGAGCATTCGGTGCTTCCCGAAAGCCTCAACTTGTACATGTGCCGATTCAACCCGCAATGTCTGCACAACCCTCCTAATGCGACACCGGTCCATCACTAGCCAATCATTAGCCCATTTCTCGTCAGGCCTCGGGAAAAAGCGCTTCGTGTGAGCATCTCCGTCATATTCCTCCCATCGCTCCACGTTTCCTTGCCGCACCCAGCTATTTAGCGCTTGCGCACACAACGACTTGGGTATTGGAAGGTAGGGTTCGGCTCCCATTGATATAGTCGTGGACCCCATTCTTGCAAGTTCATCCGCCCTTTCGTTCCCCTCCACACCAGAGTGCCCAGGTACCCAAACCAGCGTAATCCGATTGCTCGAACCCACATCGTTCAGATACTCCTTGCACTCTTTGATCAGCCTAGAGGTCACCACGGGCGATACGAGTGCCCTGATCACTTCCTTACTATCCGAAAGGATGAGGACGTCCTCTCTCTGCGCCCCCTTTGTCAGTGCTTCTCGAGCTCCCATTAGTAGAGCGAAAGCTTCTGCCTGGAGAACACAGTATTCGGATCGTATGTTCCAGCCCCTGCCCCTTTGACTGCCTTGGATCCGTCTGCCCTTCCACTCAGATAGGCCGGCGATCTGTCCATCCACTCCTCTCTGCTTGGAAATACCGTTTCGAACCGCCTTGTGAAGTCAATCACCGGCGTCGTTCGGTCCCTAGGCATGCTAAAAACTGGGTCCGGAATCATCTCACTGATTTTGCCATGTCCAACCGCGAAACGGACAGGCCACATACCATTCTGCACCAACCTGTCCGCTGCAGCACAATTTCTACAGCCAACAGTGCTTCCATGGTAGCGGTCAACGTGGTCTTTATAGCTCCAGTGATATTCAAAGGCATACCAGCCTCTGAATCTCACTCAACTCCTTCCTGGCAAACTCAGCGTTGAGCCTTGGCCACCATATCACAGAGCCATGGCTCATCATTGGCTTGATCACAACCTCGTACAACCATAGAATAGCCTTAGATGGTAGACCTCAGTTTCTCCCGAAAGAGTTCCTTAAATAAGTACAACCTTACGAGGACAATCATTTTTGATAGAACCGATAAAAGAGACTTTCATAGCATAGGAAATACAACAGTGTGGGAACGAAGTAATGTCGAAATTTTCAGTGCGTCAGTGAATCAATGTCGAAATTTCAGTTTAATATTCTTGAAACACAGATCTTAGGATCCTTTGTCTCCATCCGTCTCTGCCGTTCATCATTAATATAATTATCCGAGTCTTCTCGATATCGCACCAAGTAAGCTAGAACTGTCCTACAAGGTAATCTTTTTCGCAATTATAAACCGATTCATCTTATAAGGGGTTGTACATAAAATATGTCACGCTCTGAGGAAGGGGGCGGTTGGGGGTCGGACTTCGTGTGACAGGGGGGGGGGGTCTAGGACTCTTTAGGATAACTCATTAGTCCACATTTTGCACATGTGCACTGAAAACACATTGCATGCTGTACAGTATATAAGTACAGTATATGTATATATGTATTCGGGAGCAGTTGTGGGCTGTATATCATTCATTCATCATGTAAGTATATTAGGGATCGTCTCTCAATAACGTAACGCTTTTTCAGTGCTGCCACAAATTTTAAATCATTGATATCTCGGGATAGACACACTCCAGAGAGGTCAAATGTATGGTTGCCGCCCCTTTTAGGGGATATAAAAGGGGGGTGGGCCATACATTTGATCTATCTGGAATGCGTCTATCCCGAGATATGGATAATTTAAAATTTGTTGCAACACTGAAAAAGCGTTACGTAATTTAGGTACGATCCCTTATGAGGATTTACAATATACTAGCATGCGGGTTTAACGTTAATTCCTAACCACGTCTAACGGTAGCTTGCATTTTACCTATAGGATTTCTTCTGGTGCTAGTTATATCTCCGTCTAAAGTTAGACTCACATATTTGTACACAGAATTAATCGAATATGGGTGACGCCATATTTCTTTGTAAGATTCGTTGGGGCACCAAATTCACAGCTACCCATATTATGAAGCCTGGTTGTGTCTAGGAACGTTACTTTCATGCTATACATTGAAGAAAAATCCTATACAGAATTTATACGTTCGTAATACGTGCACGGCGTTCGTAATACGTGCACGGCGTTCGGATTACGTGCACGGTGGATAAAATACTTTGGTGGCGTATATTATAAACACAATTCGTATTCTTCGATCCGTCTGTTATGAATTAAAATACACGTGTGCGAATGGACTTAAACCAACATTTGTTCTAGTTTTACTTCTACATGTCCAATGACGGACACATCTTGGTACACTTGTATTTCAATTCATAACAGACGGATCGAAGATGGAAATAGATGGACCGAAGATGGAAATAGATGGACCGAAAATGAAAATTGATGGATCGATGATGGAAATGGGTGGGTCGAAGATTGATATAGATTGAAAAAGATGTAAAACAGATGGAAATTCGCAGTGAAAAATTTAGCAGAGTGAAATACAATGATTAATTTTTCACTGAAAGAAATGGTTGTTTTGTGATGAAAATTGTGAAGATATATTTCGGAAGCCGACGTAAAAATCTTATTAGGAACGGAAATATCCATTTTGATTTAGAATTTTTGATCTGTATCCCACTTTCTTACTTTACTTTACCGGCAATCCATTCTTGTCCTTACACAGTAAAGGTTGGTGACTGTGACCGTTTCTGGATTCGTTCACTTTCCGGTAAAAGTTCCGAGTCTCCTTCCGACTCCTAAACTTCTCAATTCCGAGTAAAACTTTCATGTCACGCTGTCGCTTTTTCCGTCGGAAGAGTTTTCTCTCAAAATTCCTTTTAGAACGGTACTCTTCCTGGCCAGTTCGAGTGAATCTACTTAGAGTTTTCAGACGAGCTGCGTTTTGTCGTCCATGGCCTTTTGGCATTCATCGTCAAACCAGATATTTCTTTTATTTCCGGTTCTCGTTCCCACTGTCTCTGCTACGCATCGTCTACGCTTTGTTGCTCGCTGACCATTCCGCCAATAATATTCGTCTCCAGACTCTCCACATATTGACGTTTAATGTTTTCGTTCCGTAGATTTTCCACGTCCCACCTTTTCAACGTCGGTTGTCGATTGTGTTGAACCGATATTCGAGACCTAACTACCGCTCTCACCATATAGCGATCGGAATCTACATTCGGTCCTCTACAGCTTCTGATATTCAACATATTTGAACAGTGACGTCGATCTACCAAAATATGGTCAATATGGTTTTTGTTTCGCTTATCCGGTGATACCCATGTCGCTTTGTGGAAATAGGTACTGCTGACAACCACCTTTCTTGATGCTGCAAAATGAACTACCCGTTTTCCATTATCGTTGGAGTTTTCGTGAAGGCTATATTTACCGATTGTGGGACGACAAAAGACTTCGCGGCCTATCTTAGCATTAAAATCTCCAAGCATAATTTTAATGTCTCGTTTCGGTGCTCCATCATATACATCCACCAGTTTCTCGTAAAATAGCTCCTTCACCTCGTTGTCCCTTTCCTCCGTAGCGTAGGCGCATAAACGTTTATAAGAGTGTAGTAGAAAAATTTTCCTCTTATCAGTAGAGAGCACAGTCGCTCGTCAATAGGATTGAAACCAATCACTGCGTTTCTAGCTCTGCTGAAAACCATGTTCCATACACTCGTTACGCTTCCCACTGAAGTAGAACTTATAGTCGCTACTGGTCATGGTGTCCTTTCCAGGCCATCTCGTTTCTTGCACCACTGTAAAGTCAATGTTTGCCGCTCTTAGCGCAGTAGTGAGAGATCTCAATCCTCCTGGCCGTAACAAAAATCTTACATTCCATGTTCCTAATTATAAATCGTTGTCCTTTTTCCGTTGCTTGAGTCGTTACCGTTTATTCTGTCCGATCCGAGGCTGTGTTGGGGAATTCACAACAAATTTGCTTTTACGGTGTCTGGGAGTTAGCCAAGCGCCCAACCCACTTTCGTTCCCCGATGACCCGCAGGAAAGTCACCAGGTTAGAATTGAAACATTACGCTTGGTATTGCGGATTAGTGAGTGATGGTAGTCCATCTGACTAGGACTGTGTATGCTGCCGTTGTCCCCTGCTGTTGATGTCATCCGCCACGATACTAAGTCGCCATCCCATCTTGATAGCGCCTAGCTGCCTTCGGCCCCCTATACGTGACGTTTAGGTACCACCCGAAGACAGCCCCCTCATCCTTATGCTAAGTTACCCACACTACTACACCAGGGTTGGTTACCTGATCGTTCATGCGGGTTGCTCACTATAACAGGTGTCACCACGGGTAGGATAGGATGTAGGAGTAAGTGGACAGAGGCTTAGGTACATCAAGAAATACTATATTACGCTTAACACACCCCTGTATCCTAATAGCGAAAATGGAAAATAGCAAATCCCCTCATTAAATCGACCTATTTCGTCTTTGTTTTTATTGTTTCCCCGCAGAGTCACAATCATCTAAACGAGACCAAGAAAATGAGAATTTCTCCCAACTATTCAAAAAGATTTCGTCTTTTCAATCATGTGACATCAAGAGCGCGCACAGCAATTGCTTCAGTGATAACTGCCAAAGTTCACTATCTATCTCCATCTTCTATCCATGTCTGCGATATGATAGCCTTATTAAAACAGTCAAAAATTTAACAGAAAATATACGCGCTCTGAACAGTTGAAAATATTCAATTGGCTGTGGATGAAAGTGACAATAGACTCAACGAACAGAAGAGATTGTAAATCAATCAAATGAGAAAAATGATGTATACTCTCTCGTTCTCATTAAAACTTATCTAAGAAATGGGAAACAGTTTTGGTTATGTCTCTACAGTCAGACCCCAAATTATAAGAGAATTAGAAGAATTATTAGAGAATCCTACTCATATAAATTGAATTATTGACGTAACGCACAGAATTATTGCACGATGCATTATCTTCTAACACGCACACAAGATTGTTAAGATTATTTTCAGTTTACACTTACCTACAAAAATTGATGGAAAAAAATATTAAATTGCGAAAAATCAAAAAGCTACAAACACAACAATATTTTGTGTTACAAGCCAAACTTTGATTTAAAGTCACACTTCGTCGGTTATTTCATTTTAGATTACACATTGTTCCAAGTCGGTCAAAACGTTTTTTTTTTTTGTTGGGTGATAACCCAACTGGAGGTTTTTTATTTGTACGTTGAGTCGAATCAGTACAGGTGTGTATTTGACATTTCAATCATACGTTATACGTTGAGCTTATTTTTTTTATAGTTTTGTGATTATGAATTTAACATTCCGTACAACGTTGAAATTCATTTCGGCATTTTGTTGCTTTCGGTTACACACATTCAAAAATTGTTAGTACAGTGGACTTCATTGTTTTCTTATTCCTACTTCCCATAGCACAAATATTGAGCAGTCGAGCGATGGATTTATTTTGACAAAGACGACAATCGACGTAAGCTTTAAATAAATACAAGTAAAACTTATAAAAGTTAAAAGTGTGTGTTGACTGAATAAATCAAACAATGTGCTTGAAACTGTCACAAGATCGATAAGAAAATGTTAAAATATCGATAAAATAATTTTTTTTTTAATTAAAATAAATTTACAATTTAGTTTTGTTTTAAGTTAAATTTGCCTTAGTCGCATGTTATTGTGTCTTTGTAAAAGAAATGTTTTTTTGTCGTCGCTTGACGGACATCGAGAATATTTGAATACGAACTATGTGTCTCGACTGTTTATATATTGTGTGCTGTTGCTGGTGTTGTGTTGACAGGTGAAATTGTTTGATAAGAGCATAAAAATATGGAAACATCATTTGTGATAAGAAAGTTCCATTTGCCATTGTGCATTACACCCGTTTCTCAATAGCAGCGCTGTCCCGAGTGAAAAAAAGAAATACCGAGTGCTCCTTTTCTCTTCCTTACTACTGGTCTCAATAGAATACTCAAATACTTAACACCAATACTTCAACAAATGCTGTCAGCTGAAATCCACGCGTGTAGTGCGGTGTCGGCTTATGTCAAAGTGTGACTATGTGATTATGTTATATTACATTAAGTTGTATGATTTGCAACGTTTTCTTGGTTTTATAAGGAGGGTTATGACAGCAGTCATAACTACTTTATTTCTATGCCGTCGGCTTGATAAAAGTAGACAATAAAATTAGTATCAATCAATAATAGCTTTCATTACGACGTTCATAAGCTGACACATGTAAGACATATTATGAATTTCATTATGAAATATCGAAGCCGGCGCCGCACTAAAGGTAAGATTATGAGATACGCTTCATAAGCATTCATGGCATAGAAAGACATATTCCTCAAACGAAGATCGACCAACCGAGGTCACTATTAACGCGACGAGACAGGAGAAATAATATGTTGGTACGAATGAATCGAGGTAGAACACACACGTGAATGACAGATGAGATGTTTGGGAGAGGATAGAAGCAATTTTGTATGTAATTCTCTCACATTCTCTCCCATACAAACCAACTGTCATTCACATGTGTGTTCTACCTTGGCACAAGCGTACCAACTTATCATTTCTCTAGATGTGATCCGTCCGTTCTACTCTTTAACGATGTTCTACAAAGTTGTTTTTAAGCCGATGTCTTCCATACACATGACAGCTAAAAGCTCCGAACAACGCTGCAAGTAGCTTTGACGTAAAATTAATTTCAATTTTCCATGCGTAATGTATCGAGGAAAACGGCTCAGAAAATCTAGGAAAATTTCAAAAAATATCGTTAAATAGTAGAGCTAAGACATCATCCCCTGGAAGCCTCTAAGCTGAAAAAAAATAACGCTCTGTGTAAACATAAAATTTAAGGATCGTAGTGGGTCGACCCACACCTGACCCACAATTTTAGAGGGTCGACCCAACCTGACCCAAAGTTTTAGAACACACAGAAAAACGATTTCTGTGAATTCGGCAACTGTGGGTCAGATGTGGGTCGACCCGCTAAAATTGTGGGTCCGGTGTGGGTCGACCCAATCCGATCCTTAATAAAATTGTGGATCGTTTTTCCAAAAGACTCTCTGGTCTATATCCTCCAGCCAGTTAAACAAGTCTGGTTGTATTCCTTGGTTATTATTTTGGTCGATCTCATTTCAGAGATCTCCTTGAGGTTTACTGTCCAAAATTCATGAAGGCACTACCTCTAGATCGGTACAAACAAGTCTGATAAAGGAAGTTAATTCTTTTGTAAAATTATACTCGATTTGGACAAAACTCCCGTCCGTCATAACGAAAACAAACTTAGAGAAAATCAACGAATTTCGCAAAAATAGCGACAAAATTAAACAAAACAATCGCCGAGATACTTTTAGGGTGGTAATAAACTGATAGAACAATTATTCATTTTTACCGAACCGAAACAAAATTACCGGAATTAAATTAAATTTTACCGGAACAAAGTGATGGAAATAAAATTCGAAACTACCTGCTGCTGAACTAAATGATCGACCAAAAATGCAATTGATAGACTAAAAATGATAAATTAACGATTACTAATGTTTTTGATCGACCAAAATTGATCGGAAAAAGCATTTGTTTTGACCGAACGAAAGTGAAAGAACAATTTTTGTTAACCACCTAGATTTTCACGACATTTTGTAAAAGGGAATACCCAAAGTTTTGCCTTTCAGCTAGGTTTTCGTGACATTTCGTAAAAGGGAGAATTCCCTAGTTTCGTTATCCACCTAGGTTTACGTGACATTTTGTAAAAGGGACAATTCCCTAGTTTCGTTATCCACCTTGGTTTGCGTGACATTTCGTAAAAGGGAAAATTCCCTAGTTTTGTTATCCACCTAGGTTTACGTGACATTTCGTAAAAGGAAGAATTCCCTAGTTTTGTTATTCACCTAGGTTTGATTGACATTTCGTAAAAGGGAGATTTCCCTAGTTTTGTTATCCACATAGGTTTTATTGACATTTCGTAAAAGGAAGAATTCCCTAGTTTCGTTATCCACCTAGGTTTTCGTGACATTTCGTAAAGAGGAAAATTCCCTAGTTTTGTCATCCACCAAGGTTTACGTGACATTTCGCAAAGAGGAAAATTCTCTAGTTTTGTTATCCACCTAGGTTTAGGTGACATTTCGTAAGAGGGAGAATTCCCTAGTTTCGATATCCACCTCGGTTTCTTTTTATACAATGTTGTCGCTAATTTAAGGCCCATAACTTGTGTGCTAAAATATAGTCTACATTTAGGCGCTCAAATATTATATTTTCGCTGATATCCGTGGACAAAGATGCAGTTTCAAAAAAGTAAGTCAGCATTTCCCTTCCTAAATATGTTGCCTTTTAAAAGCAACTAAACTTATTTTTTGGGATTGAACCTTGTCTCAAAACGACGAGTTTTTGTGCAAATTTTTACGATTTTTTCGCCGTTCTCAGAGTAGGTAGGATCCCAAAAAATAAGTTTAGTTGCTGTTAAAAGGCAACATTTTAAGGAAGGGAAATGCTGACCTACTTTTTTGAAATTGCGTCTTTGTCCACTGATATCAGCGAAAATATAATATTTGAGCGCCTAAAGGTAGACTATATTTTAGCATACAAGTTACGGGCCTTAATTTTTTTTCTGCGAATTTCGTTGAAAATCTTCGCTGGGCACTCGTATGAGTAAATCACAGAAAATAAAAAAAATGTTCCAAAACCGCTGTAGTTTTAAATTGGAAGCAAATGTTTTTATTAACTGTGGAATTTAATCCCTTTCGCATCGATGTACTTTCTTTCCACTCAACTTTAGAATTTCACATCTCTGGCGGATTACGAGTGTGGAATGCATTCCTTCTTGCGTCAATGTACTTCCTTCATACTCAACTTTAGAATTTCACATCTCTGGCTGATCACGAGAGTGAAATGCATTTTCTCACCAGAGAAATATAAATGCCTGAAGAAACAATGATGACTCTGCATCCTAAATAATTAAGGATGGAGAGTCATCACATAATTATTATGATGATATCAAAAAGTTCTTAAACGCAGAACAAAAGATTGTGTTACGTGTTCATATGCAGCTCGAGTTGAATAGGACATTTTTTTCACTCTGGTCAGATAAAATTTCGAAATATTTCGAGTGATACCAACGAGCTTCAAGGAAATATATCCAAATTTTTGCAAATTCTATTGAGATTGTGTTTGCTTAACTACGTGTACGTTCACATGTTGTTCAATAGACGTGTCTACCGCCATTCGAAATGGAATTTCTATCGGATGTTTCGGAATAAAATATTTAATATTCCAAATAAGAATTTGCTCATATCCGAATTTCTGTGAAATTTTACATGGTTTGAATATGTTTGCATTAAGTGGTTAATCGGTAAATACGAATAAGTTAAAGTAAACATCAATATCTTTGTCCTAAAAAAATTAACTTTCCAAAGTTTGTTTTATGAAATCGTAGCTGTTATCTTTATAACCACAAAGTTTTTATTTTTGTTCTTGTTCTGCCTTTATTTGCTTCACTTTAAAGAAAAATCGTTCCTACCTCTCCACAACTATTTCATTTGAAGCTTCGATTTCAAATTGAACAATTTTGAGATGAAACGAAAAGGCTTCGATATAACAAATATATCGAGATATTCATTCATTGAATAAAAGAGTCAGCTAACGTCAGCAAGAGTCAGTATTGAATATATCAGCTAACGCATTTCATACTTCAAATTCTTGTTTTTCTCAATTTATGCATTTAAAGTTTTTTAATTAAATAAAACGAATTGATTTATTTCACCATTAAATTAAATGCTTAAGGTGATGCCGATATTCATATAGTGCAGTGAACTATTGGCGCGAAAAAATCAGCAAGCTACTTCCTGGGAGACTTCAATGTTTCGATTAAGCTTTTATAAGAAAATGCAAATTTTCAAAAAGCAAAAAATGATCAGATGTACAAATAATGTAAACTTTGTGTGAAATTAATTATGTGAAATGCATGTAATATTGACGTGAAATATGTGTGTTGATGTAAAAAACATGGCGAGTGATGCTAATTTTGTGTAAAATTGCTGGACAAATTATGTATTTTTATGGAAAATTGAAGTGTTAGTGTTTCATATATTGTTACATTAGAGAGTTTGGTCAAAGCCACTTATAGCCAAATTTATAACATAATTATAGCTATTTGTTTTGAGTTATATGTTTACGTTATAAGTTAGCATTATAAGTTTATAGCTAAGTAGCTGATCCAGACCAGTACTGATCAGTTCGAAAACTGATCAACATCAGAACTGGTCAGTTTCAAAACTGATTTGGATTATTAGTTTTGAAACTGATAAGTATTGATCCGTATTAGTTTTAAAACTGATCTTTACTTATCCGGATCAGTTTCAAAACCGATCAGTATTAATTCATATCAATTTTCAAACTGATCAGTACTGATACGAATCAGTTTTAAAATTGATTAGTACTTATAGTGATCAGTTTTGAAACTGATCAGTACTAATAGTGATCAGTTTCGAAACTGATCAATACTGATTAGGTTTAGTTTTAAAACTGATCAGTACTGATCTGAGTTAGTTACAATACTGATCTGGGCTATAAACTTATAACTTGTATAGTAAAATTGTAACTTGTTACTTATAAATTATAACTCAAAGCACGTAACGTAAACTTATAACTTATTACTTATAGCTATATATATGTTATAAATTCGGCTATAAGTCGCTTTGCCCAAACTCTCTATTATTTGTCCACAACTTTTACATCAATTTTACCCAAGTATTACACATACACAAAAATACTTTCTTCGTGTAAATGATTTGCGTTATGTAAAAGTGATGGGTAATTTATGTTACCTTCATGTAAAATTGATGTAAAAATTATTTATTTTTACGTAAAATTGAACTCAAATGGTAAACGGTTGTTGGATTTCTGTGATTTCAATGGGTTAGCAGTAACTAACTCTTTCTTAAGCACAAATGGATCCATCGGTACGCTTACGTCAATGATAGTTTGGGTCATAGATCAGTAATTGATTACATGATTATAGAACAGGACAGGAGGTAGGAAGTCAGGGACACACGTTTTTTCAGGGGTTTCACTTTCGGTTCGGACCACTACCTTTTGGGTACACATCTGTCAGTTGGTAAGCTCTGTCAGGCTAAAAGGAAGAAAGTGGTTGTTCGCAAATTTCGTGTAGGAAAATTCAAGGACGAGGAAGTTAGGGCTGGTTTCATGGCAAGGATCACAGAAGGTTTTGAGGGACTTCCTCTGAACCGCGGGGACATTGAGGTTGAGTCTACAAATTTTAAGAAATTTGTTTTGGGTGTAGCTGAGGAATGTCTGGGTTGTGTCTCTAGCGGAGGTAGAAACAAAAATACAAAAAAAAAAAAACGGGTTGGTGGGACGCCGATATCAAAAAGGCGGTGTTGGAGGAAAGAAGGCTTTATTTGATTTGGCTACAGGATAAGACGGATGAAAAGAAAGAGGCTTACACGGCGTGTAGGTAGGCGGCTAAGGCTCTAGTCAAGGAAGCGAAAGACCGTGCGTGGAAGAAGTTCAGGGAGGAGTTGGAACAAGCAGGTCAAGGAAGGGGTAAAAAACTCTGGTCGACGATCAAGGCCATTAGGCGTGGTGGTGGAAAAGGTAGCTGCAGTAGCATTTTGGGTAAAGATGGCCAGTTAATTACGGATAAGGGTAAAGTACTGGAAGCCAGGTGGGATTATTTCCAGGATCTATTTGCCTCTGTCAATCCGGTAGTACAACCTGATAGGGAAGCGGATCCAAGCTGTGAGAGTGAGGAGGAAATCACATAAGAGGAGGTATCACGAAAGGTCAGCAAACTGAAGGCAGGAAAATCCGCAGGGTTAGACGAAATGAGGACAGAATTTATTAAGAATAGCGGGCCAGGCGGGATTCAATGGCTTTGTAGGATTTTTAATTTAGCCATGAAATCCTTAGTCGTGCCTATTGCTATATTTAAGAAGGGCAACCGTAAAGTTTGTAGCAACTACAGGGGGATTTCGCTTTTGAGCGTGGTCGGAAAGGTCTATGCGAGTGTTCTAGTAGATCGGGTTAGAGTAGAGTTATAGTGGAAGAGGTTCTGGACGAAGCTCAGGGTGTTTTCAGACCTCTGAGAGGGTGTCAGGATCAGTTTTTTTGTCAGGCAAGCTATAGAAAAGCTATTTGAAAGGAATATTGATCTATACTTTTGCTTCATCGACTTAGAAAAGGCATTTGATCGGGTACCGATACAAAAGCTGTTCGGGGTACTTAGCGAATACGGGATTAACGGAAGTTTGTTGGGTGCCATTGAAAGCATTTACTCAGGCAGTAAGAATAGATGGTGAAATTAGTGAAGCTTTCGAGGTTGTCTCTCTCCTCTTCTGTTCATAATTTTCATGGACAAGATCATCAGGTATGCCAATTTGCAGGGGAATGTAGAAGTTGGGGAAGTTAGTATGAAAATCTTGGCCTATGCGGATGACTTTCCTCTATTAGTAGATAGTACCAGTGATTTGCAGGGGGGATTGACTGCCTGAATGTAGCATGTGAGGAGTATGAGATGAAGATAAGTGTAAGCAAAACTAAGGTTATGCATGTCGGCAAATCTCGGAAATAGGTAGTTTGTAGTTTAAATGGGGAGCAGCTGGAACAGGTTTCTGAGTTTAAATATTTAGAAAGCGTTTTTTCAGTGGATGGCAAGTTAGTTAGGGAATTTGAAGAAAGAAGGGAAATGGGAAACGCAGTGGCCAGTCACTTGAGGTCTCATGTGTTCAGCAAAAACGAATTAAGTAGCGGCAGAAAGTTAGCTGTTCACAAATCAATCGATTTTATATCGGAGTGAAAGTTGGGTGGACTACGGATATCTCGTGCATGACCTGTAAGTTTTTGATATGATGGTTCTTAGGAGTATAGGAAAAAATACATAATTTGTCCAGCAATTTTACATAAAATTAACATCACTTGCAATATTTTTTATTTGAAATACTTTTATTGAGTCTTAAAACGCTTATGTTTCTTTGAAATTGTACCAAATTAATTTTATTCGCCAACCAGGTTTCGTCTACTAAGTAGACATTATCAAGGCTCATTCAAGACTGAAATGATTTTTTATATAACGCAGGATTCGCAACTGTTTGAATTGTAAACTGGTGGCATTCAAATTCTTCAAAAGCTATAGAAATTCAAGTCGGTTGCTCTCCAAATCGTTTTGTGAGAACGTTTTCTAGCTTATGCACTTTCATCTGAGTGACGTTTTTGACATCATGAATGTACTTGAAAGTATTTTTTAAAAATATGAACTTTGTTACGTAACATAAGGGGGGGGGGAGCGTGGGGGGGGGGCTCAAGAGATTGTTACGCGATGTGACACCGAGGGGGGGGGGAGAGGGTCTAAGTCCGAAAATCGTGTTACGTAATTTAGGGACAGCCCCCTATCACTTTCACTTAAATTACTTTTTGATACCAGGCTGCGTTACGAACTTGAACGGAGTGATAGTACCTATAGTATATGCTAATTCACAATTCTCACAAATAAGAAAATTTAACGTCTTTCTGGAATTTTTATGGCTTTATGAGGTTGTAGGGGGGGGGGGGGGGTTTAAGCTCGTGTGACACAATTTTTGCGTGACATACTTTATGAACGGCCCCTCAGTTTACATTTTTTAGTAATTGAACGCACTCCTAGAGACCTATGTTTTGAAAGGGTTCACGAAATATTTCTTTAAACAGTTTTCTAACTTTCGCATCAAGGAGCTTATATAACTCCCACATTTTTTATCGCCCACTCATGAAAAATTGATGAAAATCTTAATTTTGATAGTGAGCGATAAAATAAAGGTGAAAGATGATTTGCAGTAATTAGTTTTATTCCCCACTATTTGCTAGAGTTATCTTGCAAATCTTCATTACCCATGTGGGCGATAAAATTTGGCAAGACATGTCTATATTTTCCATATGGCCCACAAGCGAGGCTAAAGCAGAATAGTGGGAGATAAAACTAAATAATGCTTTCGTATGCGTACGCGATAAAAAAATAATGGCTAATTCCACCAGATATGCTGCCAAAGTAAATTATGTAGACGATGTGTTGCTTGCATGCAATCACGTAACACATGATATGCATTTCTGTTCATTTTTATATGAAAAAAATGACACTCCACATTGAAAATAATGTAAACCGAGGCGAAGGAGTACGGATTGTAACATAATGATGTTTTGCTCAAGTGAAAATAACCGTTCTATTCGGGACGTTAAACACCAACAGCACTATCAGTCAGGGTCAAGTTTTGTGAAAAGTTCGGTCGTTGTAACAACGAGAATGAGAGAAATTTTTCTTTAACATATTTTAGGCAGCAATCGTTATACTGTAAAAAATACGTAGGTTTACCGAAACACGTATGTTTGTAATTGTCATGTTTGCATTTTTTCACTCACCGAACAGCTCTCGCACCCACAATTAGCAAAAGTCTTGTGTTGTTTGTTCAAAGACATTGGGTACTCTATTCATAACACTGAAAAATATGTTCAAATCCAAAAATTAACGAAAGACAATTTCAAAATACAATTAAAACAAAAGACGCAAACCCAGACACAAACACAACAAATCTTAATAATCGAAAAAACAAAATCGTAAAGACAAACAAACTTTGAAGCAGATGTTGAAAGCTCAATTCGATTCTGGATTTTATGTTTTAAATTTCAAAGTTTTCTGTGTTAAAGTACGTGATAGTAGTTTGGTGGCATCCGTGGAATATGAAAACAGAATTGTATAAAAGAAATATGGAATTGTAACACTTGGGGAAAATACAAAGATGTTAATAGGAAAATAGAATTTCACCAACAGGCAATATTCGTACAATTGTTAGACCCGTACGAAACATTCGGAGCTTCTGTGCTTACCACGACTTTTATAGTCAGTTCAAAATTCTGATCGAATAGGCGAAATCAACAATCAAAATCAAAATATAAAATGGATAGAAAAATGTCGGCTATAAAAGCGACGAATCTATGCCACGTTTCTAAATTAACGCTAAATTTTGATCTATTTCTGATAAAGTCGCCCAAAATATTTTAAAAATTGCAAGATCTAAGAAACATTGACCAAATTGAAATCAAAATCTTGTTCGTCTGTCCGCCAACACCCATTGGCACCCTCACGGCTGATGCTTAAAACGCAAACGAAATCGGAACTTCTGTCTGTAAAGCTCATGCGACAACATTCCAATCTCTCGCCTGATTCGCGGGCCAAAGAATGACAAAAGCCCTGGAGATGATTCGATAAACAACGTCCTGCTGAAGCAGCTTCCAAAACGGCCGTAATCCTATTGATGGACGTATTCAGAGCTTGCCTGAAACTATCTTATTTGCCAGTAGTTTGGAAATGTGCGAAAGTCGTCCCTATCCCGAAACCCGGAAAGGACTTATCTGAGGCGTCCAATTAGCTTGTTGAGCTGTTTGAGCAAATCCCTAGAAAAAGTCATATTAAGGAGAATAAAGGCCCACATCTCTTCCAACAATATTATTATGAACGAAAAATTCGGCTTTAGTGAGGGCCACTCGTCCAATCATCAATTAGTCAGGGTACGCAACTGTATACACGAATCACACATTCCATATCGAAAAAGCATTCGACAGTGTCACAATTTTAGCAAGTGTCCCCCAAGACAGTGTCCTGAGCCCCACCCTCTGCAATATCTTCACATCAGATTTACATATAACTAAGAGTGAAAAAACGTTCTCAAGCGACTCAAGCAGCAAATTCACCCCTAAAAATTGTGAATAAGCTTAACGCGGCCACCAGACAACGGACCGAATACACCACAAAGTGGAACATAAAGTTGAACGTTTCGAACAGCAGTGCCACCCTGTTCACCAAGAGGTCACAAAAGTGGCTTCCTTCTCAAGGGATTGCAGTCCTTGACTTCGAAATATTCTGGAAGCACTTCACAAAGTACCTCGGGGTCACCCTAGATAAGACTCTGACCTCTAAGTCACATGTGGATCTGATATACTATAAAGCTTTGAAGCTTTTTGGCGCACTCTACCTAAGAAACTCACAGCTGAGCACCGACGACAAGTTACGTGTCTACAGGGTAATCATTCAAAGTGTCCTGCTTAGTGCTTGCCCAGTTTGAGGCGATTGTGCTAAATTTCATATAGCGAAGATCCAGCTTTTACAGAACAAATGTCTGAAGATTATCTACCGCCTGCCACCGTATTACAAAACTGCATGATCTCGCCTCTATACCAACGCTTCACCACCAAATTTCAAAGATTAACTAGAACTTCAGGTCAAAAATTTTGAGCTCCGTAGATCCCATTATCAGGAGACTGAGCTGAACAACCTTAAACTGTGATCTTAGTCCTTGATTGAGAACAAACTAAAATAAACTCATTTGAAGTTTTTTGAAAATTTTCTTCTGCCCATAAAACAAAAGATTCCCAAGAAGAATATGATTTTAATAATTATGATAAAATTATAGTTTGAAACGCTAGAGTAAATTAGCTGAACACTAACCACTCGATCCACAGTACAATATTTGTAACAACTGATTTATTGATAAATAAAAAAAGTAGGGTCGCGTCCGAAGATGGGAAATCGCTAAAGAAGTTCCGCCGATACAGTAGAGGAAGTGGAAGAGGTAGCTCAGAAACGTGGTTTTTCGAGGGTCGGTCAAACATTTTATCGTCGTTTCCATTCTCAACTTTTGACAGCAGTCAGATTTGAACTTCGGCACTAAGTTTTATAATAATGATAGACCGTGTTTTGTCAGAGTCTTATCCCCGAACCTCAAGTGGCGACATCTATGTTTTTTCATAGCTTAATTAACATCTCAATATAGAACTACCCCTTTTTCACGTGGCGTTATTCGTGCTTTCATAACTTCTTCTTCTTCTTCTTTTACAGCCTTTAAGTTATCCACTGCTGGATGTAGGCTTCCCCTAACTCCTTCCATCTCAATCGATCCATTGCCACTGCTGTTTGCTGTCCGCTTTATACTGTTTGTCCATCGTTCTGGCGGCCTGCCCATGGGTAGTGTTGTAGGCGGTCTCCAGTTCATAATGGTTTTGGTCCAACGTCAGTCATCGTTGCGATGTGTCCTGCCCAATTCCTTTTCAGAGATGCTCTTCTTTCCATAACGTCAACGACTTTCGTTTGTTGACGAATCCACTGATTTGACTTTTTATCTCTGAGCGAAATTCCAAGCATACTTCGTTCCATTGCTCGCTGGGCTACTCTAAGTTTATTCTCGGAAGCTTTCGTGAGTCCAATATAGACCATGTCTCAATTGAGTTGAAAGTCTTCTGGAAGTCTACGAATATCAACACTATGCCAATCTTGTATTCATTACATTTCTCTATTAAAGTCCTCATCACCTGTAAATGATCATTTGTGCTGTATCCGGGATCCCGCCTGTTCAACTGGTTGGTAGAAATCGAACTTTTTTGTGATCCTTTTTGCGATAATTCTCATGAATAACTTGTAGAGAATTGATAGAAGACTGATTGGGCGGTGGTTTTCTAACTTCGTAATGTCTCCTTTTTTATGTAGCAATATGATCACTGCATTTTCCCATTTAGTCGGTGTTTTTCCTAATTCAATACATTTATTGATCAGGGCACATATTCCGTCCAACAACGTGTCACCACCTAATTTAATGGCTTCGACCGGCAGCCCATCCTCACCAGGAGACTTTCCATTTTTCATTTCCATTACTGCTGACTTAACCTCTTCTTTGATTATATGCGGCAGCTCTCCGGATCCTACGTTGATAATTACAGGTCCATCACTTTGAGCTCCGTCTGTCGTGGTCGTTGGCTTCGATCGTTTGCAACATTCAATATTGCATTTCGGTTCGATTTAATTGTTCCATTTTTGTGTCGCAATGTGAAGGTTTCCTTCTTAGCATCCGTCAGCTTGGATCTTAAAATCTTCATGTTGCAGTTTGCTTCGATCGTTGGGCTAGTTGAACGTTGTATTTCCTGAGATCTGACCTCATCGCCGTGTTGATAAGTCTTGTTAGATCACGGTATTCTACTGAATCTCTTTTTCCGTTCTTGATCAACTCCGCCCGGCTTGCTATCAGATTCAGTGTTTCTCTACTTAGCTTCGATTCATTCAAGTGAGTTGATTTGCATTTGGATTCCATGAATCCCTTTATTGAATCGACAACCTTGTTGTTCAATTCTTCTAGTGTAATGTTCTTGCTGTCCACACCGCCTAATTCAGTATTGATTTTTGTTGCAAATTCTTCACTCAGTTCTTTCAGTCGTTGCACATCGATTATGTCACCATTTTCGACCGTTGGAACCGTGTATTTAACATGACCTTCGCGCGTACCATTCGATGATCACTTCCAGTCGTAAAGTTTTTCAGCACCGTTACATTCTTAACGGTTGACCTGCGATTTGTTATTTCATTTTTCGTAACACCATCTGTTCTGTAACACCATAAAATTTTCAAAAACAAAAGTTTTACAATTACCTAATTAATTAAGAGGAGAAATTGAAAATTTCGTTGTCGTCATTTGTGTGATCGTAGGCTGTTTCGTCCATACACTTCCATCGTTCTTTCACTTTCACTTTCACTTGACACATTTCCAAAAGCACATCAGACAGAACACAGAACACTTCAAATCAAATCAAAAACTCATGGAAACCGTCTGGTTTTCTTCAGAAAAACAGCCAGATTGTTAATGACCATAGAGTTAAGAGGTAGATCGGCGCTATTTAGCTCTGGTTTGCCCATAATATTTCTTCTGAGGAGTCTATATCTGGGACAGACACTAATAACGTGATAGCCAGTTTCGTCACCTAGACCACAAAGACATTTGGGACTATCCGAACAGCTGATGTTGTAGAGGTGCCTGTTAAGACCACAGTGGTTGGTGATGGCTTCTGTAACTCTGTTGATGTCTGGCCTGGTGAGTTTCAACAGAGTTTTGCTGACTTCCATCGATGGAATTTTGTCTAGCGCCGTCATACTCATTCCAACTTCTAAGATGCTCTTTTCGGAGCCATTCTTTGACTATAGGCTTCCTCATCGAAATGGAAATGCCAAACATGGGTTCCGAACCAATGAAATCGTTTTTGGTACCTTGGCGAGCAAGTTCGTCCGC
>WJQU01003435.1:0-26017 GCA_029228625.1 Pseudolycoriella hygida
AGCGTTTTGTACTTGCTTTTTTATAGTAATCCTGTGCTACCCGGTCGCGTCTCGACCCCTGTTCAAGCGCTTTGGCCTATTTGGCCTTGGTTTTTAATTATAATAGCGGGCTACGCTAGAGCTACCATACACAAACCTGTTTGAATTGCACGATCCCAGCATATCCACTGAGCACGCTTCAAACGTTTTAAGTTTTACGTTTTTTTATATAAAAATGCAATGTACAGAGTGTTAGCGGGCGCCTGCGACGAAGTACTTGCGCCTGCGACGAGTTTGACTACAATGTATATTGTTAGGTGGCTCCGCTCCTTCACCCTACGCCTGCAGCGGGCTGGATTACGACCTGGAGGCGCCTCTACGTGCATGAGGCTCTGCCTCTTGAACTAATCGTTCAGAAAATATAAAATTGTGCATAATTCGGGTTGCACCTTCTCTTTGTTTTCCCTTTCGAACAAATGTACGAATATCAATGAGGAAAAATAAAACAGATATATGCAAGTGACCCGCACGCATCAGAATAGATGTTACAGAAAGACTTGAACGAAGCAATTGCTGCCTTGACTCTTGTCATTACGTCGACAATTTGATTGGGCAATTTAAGGGGCTATATTGAAAAATCCGTCCGAAGCAACGGAACAAAAAACCTCTCCAAATACCTAAAAACGATTTCAAAAAAAGTTTGAAAAAAAAAACAAAAAAATTTAACTTAAACTTTGAAAAAAAAAAAATTTCGTACTAGGGCCGATCTTAAAACCGACCAAGAGCACTTAAGAGAGACCTCTGACTCATGCTTCCATGGACAAAAAATTTCGCCTACGAGTACAACACTGCACAAAAAACTTCATCATTGAAGAAATATTAAGGAAAAACTACTAAATATCTACGCGACCCTTGTAGCGTGAGTTGGATCCTCATTGACGGCCCTACAGGCCGAAATACTCAACCGATTTTCACTAAATTTATTTTGGTGATTTTCTGAGGTTCTTATATTTCAATTAAAACCTTAAAGAGCGATTTCCATTCTAATTTGACTACTTTTTCGACAATAACTTCGAAAGTTCTTAGCTGAGTTTGCCCAAATTCAATTCTGTTATTAGTTTATCTTTCACTAAAGAAAGAAGATTTACTTAAATCGGATGAGATTTACTCTATTTATGAAGAGAAAACACGTTGGGCTTTGGTAGAGACTCATTTTTAGGGCCCTGGCTGAGTCCAAGAGCTTATAATCAAAAAATTTTCTTCCATAATGTGTAGAACATTCCTCGACCTTCCGATTAAAAGAAACTTTTGAAAATCAAAAGATCTAAAAGCCCCAGCTCGGCGGCCCAAAAATGCCAAGTTTCAATCCCATAAAAGATTTTCGATTACATCTCAGTGGAAAAAAAGATTTTGAAAATCGGTTAAATCTTACTCAAGTTATCGTGTTTATCGTTTATCGTGTTTTTTTGCATATTTTTCTTATCCAGACCCTAAAATGAAATATCCCTTTCCCGACCTGGCTGGTTACAAACGTCGTAGTAAACGCAGTAGAGCCCTTTTCGAAGAACTTCGTATTTTCGTCGGGGTCTGAAAAGGCTCAACACAGAAATAATATATTATCCCCCAGTACATACAAAATTATTGTTTTCTAAATTTATCCAGAAAAAAATTGGGTGAAAATAAAATTCGTACATATGCCAAAACGACAAAATGATAATGGGTGATAATGGAACTACACGGGTACCTAACTCTAACGTAAAAATTAGCCAATTAACGAAACGATCTCTTTAATACCATACGCATGTAACTATACAATAAGCATATTATAGGCAAAGCAAGGAATATGAAGTACAAAAAGTAAGTTTGATCAGACGCCATGTAACCTCTGGACCTTTTGGTAGTATAAAATGCGTCTATTCTGCATGATATACTTATAGGATACATGAAATACTTACACATTGCATGTATGTGTAATAAAACATCGATAAGCGAGGGAACCTAGAAAATGAATATCGCTTTACTACTTTCAGCTTAAACAACTGAGTTCTGATGAAGCAAACGCTATTTTACTGTCGACCCATTTAATTCAAGAAAGTAATGACTACGCCGAAGGCATAGAACCTCCTATTAATGTGTCTGCACGAGACGTAATGATATCACATCTGTACATATACGTACATAATATAGTGATAAAGTGTTTCCTTTTCCTCGGATTGAATAGTTTTGTTGTACGTTTTAGTGAATTTACTTGAAAAATGTTTTTTTAACTTTTTGATTCTTCAGGACTATCTCCGATTCGATGGAATTTTCTTTATGTACTGGTTGAATAAAATAAGAACTGAAGACCACCAAAAATCTACATCTGAAGTAGACTTCATAAAATATTTCTTGCGGTGAGTGAAATTTTCATTTTCACACAATTTTTATTGGTTTTACACTTTATTAGTACATTACGTAAGTGATTCCAAATTGATCGTTTTGATTCGTAGGAAGTTTTGCTGCATCTTACGAGTCAAAACAACCAATTTAGAAACCCTTACGTATGTTACAATACTTTACATGTTGATGCTCGGCAAACGCGTTTTCCGAGTCGCTTGCGTCGAGGTAATGACACATTTACCGAGCAGAAACACGTAAATTGATTGCAAACGTTTGCTTGCATTGATGAGATTACAGCTACATCCGCCAATAGAGTTGATTGCTCGCAATCGTGTGGTAGAATGGCTGTATTGAACATTTATTTTGAAACGTACATTAGTACATCGTATGTGGAATTTTGATTATGTTGATGTGTTAAAGCTTCATTCAATCCACTCGGAGACCTGCATTTTAAAGAAAAGAGTCATCTTTTGACTTAGTCACTTAGGAGAGGCCTCTGACCAACACTTCCATGGACAAAAAGATTCGCTTCTTTTTCCTCCATAACACTGCACAAAAAACCTCATCATTAAGGAAATATTCACGAAAAACGACCGAATACTGAATAGGGTCGCGCCCACATCAAGGACCTTCCCATATCGCCAGGTCCATATGTTTCATCTGGGATCCATGATTGAACGTAGTGGTAAACGCATGGGCCCTCGTACTTCCAACGGGTCCGATTACGTCAATTGAAAAAAATTTACGAGAATATCCATATTCCATGGTTTTATGGTATTTTTTGACGATTCGCTAATGAATAAATACTTCATTGGTGACAATAGTGACACTTCCTGAGATTATTTGAGTCGCCAAATGCAGAAAAAGCGGACAGGTCTATTAGCAAATTATACTCCGTTTGTTTTCCGAATGTTATTCCGAATTAAAAATCCTGACTGAATTTTTCTTATAATTCGCTAGATCTCTCACTGTTTATGCGGTATTTGGTAAAAAAATATTTACATGGAACGTTACGTACCGCATAAACGGCGAGGGATCATGGAATTAATTTTGTACAAAATGAGCATGGGAGTCAGTTGTTTAGTCGAGGGCTTGATTGATTTGAAACCTTTTTTTTTGATTGATTTGAAACCTTTTTCGCTTTCAGTCAAAAGCCATGATCACGCAAAGAACTCGTTTGAGGGCAACCGGATATTTGCAGTGCAAGAAGTATAATTTATATCTCAAAGGTTTGTCTTCATATTTTTTTTTATTTAAATTGAAAAATGAAAATTATTTATGATCTGAAAAGAATATTAAAAAAACTAAATTTGTTTTTTGTTTTTGATAAGTTGAAAAAATCAGTAAAGAAATCCGCCCTCGGTTTGAAAAGATATTATGATTTCTATGAATTTTTCACGTTTTTTAGACAGCAAATACAAAATACATATTTGCTGACCAAGGTGAGAAAATGGAAATTCCAATAATAATTTGTTCATTTTGCCCAATCACTTCAGACAATTTCGCTTGTCGCACGTTCTACGACATCTGCATGCTGTTACCTAACTCGTCGTTCACTATGTTCACAGAGCAACAAAATACTCCATTTCCTGAATATATCTAAGTTGCCATGTAGCAGGCGAAAACTTTAATTTATAACTTAAAGCTGCAAACATCAATCCGTTGCAATTTTCATTGGTGACTAGACGATACTATTTATCCCTTTTTTCCTTGGTGTTTTCTCAACTTTTTCAACTTCACTCTATCGCTTCTTTACTATGCCCATTTGAATGGTTTATTATTGTCTAGAGATGACGAATTAGCAAAAACATATAATGCAAGGGACCCGTACGCATCATAATAGATGTGGCAAACGTATCCAAGTAAATATTTCCTTAATTCTTACACCCACATTAAATTGGATTGGAAATTGTAGAAAGGGCAATATTGAAAAACCCGTCCGAAGCAACGGCACAAAAAACCTCTCCAAAAACAAATTTTTTCCCAAAAACTTCGAAAGTTTTCAAATGATTTTGTCTAAACTCAATCCCTTAATTAATTTTTAGATTATCCCTCTGGAAAAAAAAGAATAATCGGATAAGATTTACTCGATTTATGTAGAAAAACACATTGGGCACTATTAGAGATTCAGTTTTAGGGCCCTGGCTGAGTCCAAAAGCTCAAAATTTTATAAATTGTCGGTCATGCCTAGATCTTTCAAACAAATAGTTATTAATGTAACTCGTAACCATATATGGCTATTATAGTGCGAGGTTAGAGCAGGGCGGGATTCTAATTTTCTATCGTTCTCGACTAATAATGGAAAAACAAAAAAATTTAAGTAAAACATACTCTTCATATGAATTATTAATTTTGATTCAAATACGCATCGGTTGATGAGTATGCTTTGCACTGAAATTGAAGGTTCAAAAAAAGAATTGTTTTGCAAAATAGTTTGAGTTTTAATGGGCAAATACACACATTGAAAATGGGGAGAAATTGTAAAAAACTTAGTTTTATCCATGCATTGTTGTCAGACAACATTTTGAGGTCATTCTCAACTAAATGTGTGACCATTAATTCTAATAAAAACAAACATTCACAATAGCTTCTACTTATAAATTCAATTAGTCGAGTTTTCGAGCATTCACAATATCCTCGACTAATAAATCCATAATAGTGGAGTCTACCCTTAAGTTACCCATATGTTACTCTGTTTTCTTAATGTACATACATCTTCCATTATTAGTCGAGAATGATAATTTTTTTTTTTGAAAATCGGAAAAGATTTACTCGAGTAGGTCCCTAGCAGACACTCGTTTCTAGTGCACTAGCTAAGTCCAAGGACTCAAGTCCAAAAAAGCTTCTTCCATAAATTCTCGGCCACGGTTAAATCTTTCAAACAAAAAAAGGTTTTTGATGATCGAAAACGATTTACTCGAATTATGTAAGTATGTACATATACGAAAGACCAAAAACCACTTATACGGCCCTAGCTTACTGGCCCTTCGGTGGGTTGATAGGGCCCAGATTCAATTTAAAAAAAGATTTTTCAATTACCTTTCAGGGAAAAAAAGTTTGATGATCAATGCTTCCCCCCCCCCCGCTACTCCTGGGTCGAAATTAGGGTAGTTGCAAACGTCATGGTAAACGTAATAGATCCCTTTTCGAAGAACTTCGTGGGTCTAAAAATGTCCGTCCGTCCGTCTCCCCTTTCCCGAAGATGTGGTCGACCATTTATTTATTTGCTCAACTATGCAATATGGAGATTTACTGTCAAAGGTAAAATTGAAGACAATAAAATTTTAGAGAACACGTGTGTTTCAGAGCTTTGCAGAAAAAAAACCAAATCTATGACTCATATCCACGAAACTGTGACAGTTAGAAATTTGCTTCTAAACGCAGAGCTGGTGAGAATTACATTTTAGAGAAACTAGTTTCAGGATTTTTTGGATAAACTACATTGGTCCCCTTTGTGATATGGTGCAGTGGAGAACATTCCGGTAGGGCCTTTGACATTACCTTGGGTAATTTCTATGGATCTTTAAAATTCTTATAAAAAACGCAAAACGTTGGACTGCTTGCTAATTCCTATATTTAGATACGTTCGAGTCTTTTTGCCACATATATTCTGAAACATATGTGTTATTATGTTTCTGTAAAAAAATCGGAGGACGAGCAGCCAAATAGCGCAAAGAACGCAATTTTATGGATACTATGATGCTAGCAACACTGTTTGACAGTGTCACCAATAAAACAATGTTCACAAACTGTCAACTGACATCCAGGGGTAAATCGATGGTTTTTGTTTTAATTTTGTATTTGCGTAAAATAAAGAGTTTCTTATGTTCAACTATCGTTAAAACAAGTTATGGATTCATCACAAGGTAACACGTCCACGGCATCGTTGAACGAAGATTCGTTTTGTAGCTTCAAACAAAGTACGACCAAGAAAAATGAGAAAAACCTTGCCGGCGTCAGTCAGTCAGCCAATCGTGGCGACGATCATGGAAGTTTTTACAAAGAACTTTACCATTTTCATGAAAATAAAGGGTTCGTTTGACACCATTTTGTGTGTTCAAGACTTTTCAACGAGCGAATTCATTTAATGTTTGGATTGTTTACAGAACACCGATTCCTCGAGTGCCTAAAATAAACGGACATGAAATCGATTTGCATAAGTTCTACAATCTGGTCATTTCCCGTGGTGGATGGGCGAAAGTGAGTTTTTTTTCATAAGTTACCAAATGTATTTGCCGGCTCCATGGAAACTGTTTCTACATTCTAAAGGTGCCGGCGAATACCAAATGATTTTTAAAGAGACCATTCGAGGACTAAGTTTCCCAATCCTGCGAATGGTTTTTTCCAAAAAATTCGTCTAGTAACAAATGATTGTAGTCGATAATTCAACCAATAAATGTTCCATTTGAAGATAAACTATCGGAACGAATGGGAGGAACTAGTTCCAGAATTTAATCTTCCGAAAAAATGCGTAAATGCATCGGTAGCACTCAAACAAATCTATTTGCGTTACCTGGACCGATTCGAGAAAGTGCACTTTTTGGGTGAGGATAGTGAACGGGTTGACGATGCAGACGACGACAATCGCCACAAAAAATGGAACAACAAAGTTATAAACGAAGTGCCGCTGAAATACAACTACAGCCAGCACGCGGTTCCCGATGGGCTGCGTATCATTCACAAGTTGTCAACAGATTTGTACAAAGCCAGTGAATACGAACGGCTGATCATGTCGTTGATGTCGCCACTGCCGAATGAACAAGACTTCGCTATAAATGTATGCACGTTGATGGCCAACGAGAGCAAGCACACCTTAAAGATTGAGAATTCTCCAAAACTTTTAGAAGTTCTACTGAGTCACGCAGGAGTGTATTCCCACTGTAACGAATTTTTCCGCCAAATCGTTGGATAAATGCGCTAAGCGTTCACTTTTCTTTCCAGTTACGTTGCGTGTAATTTTTATTGAGTTTTACTCGAAAATTCGACGACATTCGCTGCAAGCATTTTGGTCCGATTGCTTAAGAGACAAACCAGAAATCCTGGAACTTTCGTACGAAGACTACTTTCAGTCGCCAGATGAAAAATTGGAAAATGGCATTCCCGAACTGCCACTAAATCGAAAACGGAATGACCAACGAGAATCATTTGAAGATGGTCTAATCGATGCTGACGATGAAGAAGAAGACGGTGAAACAACAAAATCTTTAGACTTTTTGAATCTCGGCCGTGGACTTGGCACCCACGATTACATTGGTCAACGTGTCCATCAAATCGCTTCAATATTGCGAAATCTTTCGTTCATTGAAGAGAATTTTACGACTCTGGTGCGAAATCGGTCTTTCATTCGATTTCTGGTGATGACAGCTAACATTCGATGGGGCAATTTGCATCACATCGGGTTGGATATTTTAGGGAATGTTGCAGCCGAAATTGAATTGAGTGATCCGTCTTCGGATGATTTGACGCGCTGTTTATTGTCAACAGTTTGTGATGGATTAGAAGGACAAGATCGCGGAGTGGTCATAAGTTGCTTGGAAATTTTGTACAAACTCTGTCAGAAAGACAACAACGAAGATCACCTTCATCGCTGTTTGGATAAAAAAATCTATCGGCAAATTTGCCTTTTCTTAGCGTTGAATGACATTATGTTGCTGATGTATACTCTCGAGTGTATTTACGCGTTGAGTTCGTTGGGCGAAAAATCATGTCAGGCTATTGCCCATGTTAATGGAGTCATCGACACATTGGTTTCATTAGTCACGGTGGAGGTAAGTAACAACGTTCTTTTTGTATTTTGTTAATGTTTTAATGAAGCGCAGAGAATGATTTGTTGTCAATCTGTTAATTCAGTGCAGTCGTGAGAGCTGAACAAAAATTGTAGGAGGCCAGACTGAGAAATTATTTTAGACCCGAAGGAAGTCCCACGACGTTTGTAACCAGTCGAATTTCGACCCGGGAGTTGGTTATTTTTCGTTTAGGGCTCTAAATAAGAGGAAAATAAAAAAAAAAAAAATTTCCGATCGTCAACACGATAACTCGGCCGATTGTCTAAATCTCTTTTCCCCTGAAACATGACATAATCAAAAAATCACGAAAAGAAAATTAGTGAAAATCTGTTGAATGGTTCGGACTGTAGGGTCCTTAGTGTGGGCCCAACTCATGCTACACGACCCTACACGAAAAAAGAGGCGAACTACTTTGTCCATGGAGTTATGGGTGCGAAGCCTCTCTTTGGGGCTCAGGGTCGGTTTCCTAGCCCAAAAATCTTTTTTTATAAATTTTTTTTTTGGATCTTTGTGACTTTTTTGAATTCTTGTGATTTTTTTGGATTTACTTCCATTGTTGGGATATCTTAGTGATATTTTTGAAGTACATTACTCCGCCTTATGGCTTCGTCAGTATGATATGACGGTTAAAATATTTTTCTCTAAATTTTAGTCGAAGCGCTAACTTCTACATGAAGCGCTAATAATAAAAGAAGCCGCTAACGTATTGAGGGAATCGATAACCCCTAACTTTTGAGACAATTCTTGATTTGAGATATCTAAACAGTCGGTCGTACTTTTGAGAAAACTACTGATTTTAATTCTATACAGTCTGCCGTACTTTCGAAAAATCCCATAAAAGATTTCTCGAAAGTACGGCTCACTGTGTAGACATCCCAATTTAAGAGTTTTCGCAAAAGTTAGAGGCTAGCGATTTCCTGAATACGTTAACGGCTTCATCAACAACCTGCGGAGGTTGTTGACCATCTTAACGTCTTCAATCACAACACCTTTTTCGGTTACCTTTCAGGGGAAAAAATTTGAAAATCCGTCAAGATATGCTCGAATTATTGTGTCGACAGACGGACAAAACTTTTTAGAAGATGTGGCATTTAAGGTCCATAGTCGATACTCCTTCTCAATTCGATTGGCTAAAAATGTCGCGGTAAACACACATGCCACGTTTCTTCGTTTGGGTCCAAAAATTTTGTTTCCTCTTGAGCAAGCATACCACATTCGGCAATCAGAAATGAATTTGATTTGCAGCATATTTTTATATATTTACCAGTGAGTAACAGTTATTTGTTTGAAGCCAGAACCTGAACTAATTTTTTCGTCGGGTAGGGTTTGGCTCATTGAAGTCATCAAACTCGACCCAACCCGAAAAAAAAGAAAACGAACACCCGACCTGACCCGAAAAAAAAAAAAAAAAAATAAAAAACGCGACACGACCCGAAAAATTGATTCCGATTCTTCAAGTTTCGGGCGACCCGCTCACCTCTAGCATATAGGGGAAGAGGATTTTCAACATGAGGCACATTCGAAGCAAGCGGAAGGGCGATTTTTTTCACAACTTTCATAACAATGGGTAGATGAGTAGAACATTGAGCCAGAGTTCATACTGATAATCAAATGGCAAAGGAACGAAATGAATAGTACAACATGAGAGGGGGGATGTTATTAATCCTCGACATCAGGCTAACTTTTGGCGGCTTTCATGACTGATTGGAGAAGGAAACTCCATTGTCTTTAATTGCATTAACGCACGCACTTCATTAGTGGGGAAAATACGATTAACGTATAATACGATTAAAATCTGTTTTGACTTTCGACTTCAGAGTCCCCAATTTATCGAAATTTTTCTTTGAGAGAAGCTGTTCTTTGGTTCATTGAATTGCGTTTTCTGTGGCATACCGAGTCTTAGAAATGTACTGGAAATTTAAAAAACAATTAATTTTTCTTTTACAAAAAAGGCCCAGAGCTACGGTCCCGATGGTTGCATTCTAATGAGAGTCGTTGAAACCGTTCCCAGCAATATGCCGGCTCCGTCGCCAAATGTAGCGCCTAGTTCGAGTACTAATGCCACTAGCAATCCACCAACACAGTCTACAAGTTCCACTCAACAGGACATCAAAGAGCCTGTTGCCACACTGACTACTGTGACATCGAACGAACCACAAGGTGATTAAGGAGACATTTAAAATGTTGATTCAATGTTCATACAAACGTCTTCTTAGTATCAGCTCCCGTACAACAGCAGGCTGTTATTCTTCAGCCACCCAATATAATTAGACCACCAGCACCAGCATCAGCAGTCGTTACACCAACACCAACACCACCACCTTCCAATAATAATCAAACGCCCATCAAAACCGAAGCCATCAAAGTGGAGCCATCACCCGTTCCAACCACACAGATGAGTTTGAAGCAAGCTCAACAACAAGTCGTCCAAGAAAACGAACAATTCGCATTGGCCTGGTTGCGTGCAACATTCGAACCGGTAATGGCATTGACGAGTCGCATCGAACAATCCGATTTGTACAAAATGTACAACACGGCTAGTTCGAAAATCGGACGACAAAGCGTTGTGTCGCTGGCTCATTTTCCGCGGTGCGTGCGAATGGTATTTGGTGGAACCGTTGGACCCAATAAAGTCAAAATCAACAACGTCGACACGATGTGCTACGAAGGCATTCGAATCCGTGCAAAGCCATTGGCTGTTGTACATAAAGGGACGATTTTGGTGAGTTTTTATTTTACAAAGTTCATAATCATTGACGCACGGTGGCATTCTGTCCGTGACGAAAGTCCACATACGATCAAGAAATTCAAATTTTTTTTCGTAGACCAATACGCAGCCAACTTTTGACTTCTTTCCCTTGCGTCGTATCCCCCTGAGTCAGGGTTTATCAGATTCTACGTACAATTTGATTTGAAGTTGATCTTTTTTCAGTGCAATTATACGCAAAAAAGAACCAAAGCCAATGAAAAAGTCCTACGTTAGTTAGTTAGTTCCAGGGCCATTTGTATGAAACACCACTTTTTCGGCTCACAATCGAAAACGCTCAATAACTTTTCTAGAAATTGTGCGGCGAGTTTTGACTGAAATTCCACAACATATGAGATTTTGAAAGAAATGGGGTAACCGGCCTCATTTGGGAGCTAGGGCTCCTCGCAGCTCCCATTAAAGCATGTTTTGTATGTGTTTCTGCGTGATTTATGGGTGAGTAAGATACTTTTCATCTTTCATTAGGTTTCTTTATATTTTTCCTTTATTCTGGACATGAGTGAGGGCTTCCTAGGCTTCCTAGGCTTATGGGATTATTGTGAATTTCTCTAGCACTTTTCAAATTCCATCAGGTTTTTTGGTATTATTCGGTTACTCTCGACATCAGTGAGCTGATATCGATTGGGGTGGGGTGACGCTCAAAGCTTCGCAACGCAAAAAATTCTTTTAAACTATTTTCACATTATTTGATTAAAAAAATGCGTCACCAATGCCTGACCCACCAATATAATAGTTTTTCTACGCTTTAACACCATGAAAATTTATATATCAGTTGATATCAAGTGATATCAATTGCTTTTAGAGATGAGCGGGTCGACCATTTTTCGAAACCCGACCCGGACCGAACCCGACCCGATAAAATTTTTCGAAACCCGAAACCCGAACTGTTTCAAAACTCGACCCGGACCGAACCAGACACTCAAGTTTTTCGAAACTCACAACCCAAATTACTTCGAAACAAAAATTATTTCAAGGCTCGACGTCTGCATTCTTCACGGACCTTAGACTAAAACAAAATTCGTGTAATGTAAGATGATAAAATTTAGACGAGTTTTGTATAATATAAAAAGTCAATAAAGCATCGGGAGCCGTATAAAATGATGCAACAACCCGACCCGATAAAATTTTTTGAAAGCCGAAACCCGAAACCCGAACTGTTTCCAAACCCGGCCCGATTAAAATTTTCAAAACCCGAAACCCATGAACCCGAAAAAAACAATTCGGGTCGGGTTTTTCGAAGTTTCGGGCAACCCGCTCATCTCTGGTTGCTTTGAAACTTCGGGAATAAGGAAGAAGGACTTGCGTCACATATCCCTTCTAAAAGGGATTTTTGACGTGCCCGATTGTTGAACATAGCGCTGCTAGAGACTTTGTATGATCTGGAACTTAAGAAGCAAGTTGTCGTGAAAACGCAATAAAAATTAAATCAAATTGTTTTGTCATATAGCAAGGTCAAGTAACCAACGAAGTTGTCATTAAGAAACAAGAGCCAGTGACAACTATTAAGCAATCTGCGAATCAAATTCAAGTGCAAAACCAGCAACCGAATACTAATCAACATGGATCGATTTTAGTGGCTCAGTTGAACAATAAGACTGTAAGTAATATTTTAGTGGCAATTTCATCCGTTTGCTCCATTCCGTTGCTATTTCCAGCAACAGTCTCAACAACAGCCCATACAACAACAACAACAAACCATGCAACAACAAACCATACAACAACAACAACCCATGCAACAGCAACAGCAATTCAACCAATCCTCTCAAATCCTTCAACAAGTTCTCAGCAACCAAACTGGAGAGAGTCTGATGGTAGTTACCAACAAATCAAATTCCAATTTAATTATTCAACAGCAGCAGGTGAATACGACAAATGTCGTAAATAGTCAAACTATGGTGTCCACATCGTCCTCATCGTTAATCAAAAGTCTTTTGGCTAATAAGGTAACGACGCAGGATAATGCTGCAAGTAATATTACGTCGTGTTTGATTGCTCCGAATGTAAATGTGCATCAGCAGGTAACAGTGTTGGTTTTGAATTTACAACTAATCTAAAATTGCGAGCTGTTAGATATTCTGGAAAAAACATTTTCATTCATAATTCGCTTAAGTCGGCACGATCTCATGTATTAAGCCATGTGGCGCGGCGGACGCACCTTTTCAGCCGTTCGCATTGATACTCTCGAATCGAAATTCGTACATTTGTCAGCATCAGCTGAAACAAATGACATAGTGAATGTAAAAGCATCCGACCGCATGTTCCTGCGGGACAATTATTCTTCTTTCAAAAAAAAAGCACTAAACGCAACCTCACGCGAAATATGACGAGACGATTATTGTGTGGATGCCGAAAGATATAATGTCCCACGTGAGGATTTATTAACGAACAGGTCCGCACAAAAGATAAGGGCGAAAATAGCCCATCGTTGGGTACCCTTGCCAGAGAAAAATATCTACCCTACAGAAAAAACATCCTTCGCCCAGGGAAAATATCTCTTGCTGCAGGAAAAGATTTTCCAGTGACTCCGTTGGCATTTATTTGTGTTTTTCGTGTGTAATTGCAGCTTTTTTTGTTATCAGTTTAAAGTGTTTTATTCAGTCATAAATACCTGGCAGCTCGCATGTTATCTCTTACCAAATGCAACCGCGCCGATAAGTACAGATCGTATATCATCAATTTTTTTAGCGGCATGTGTAAGGATCGTTAAAAATTTTGCGTTAAATTGAAAAATGTTTAATTAATTAACTAATTGACTCGAAACGAGTTTCTAACCCGTAGTTCTGCACTCGTTGTCTAATTTGAAATGTCTAACACTTTAACAAATGCGTGCGAAATTCGTTTGGTTGCCATTACAAATTGTAATTTCTCTTCTAACACATTTGAATTAACATAAGACAACTACTAAAATGAAGCCATTTTGCTTTTACTCTAATTTTGTGATCTGCTAAGAGGCTGTTCATAAAGTATATCACGCTCCGGGAGGAGAGAGGTTCGCGCCTAGTATGACAGGGGAGGGAAGTGGTCTGGACCAGTGTTACGTCACATGATATTTTCGAAAACGTTTCACTCAAATTTACATACTTCTTAAGTTTGCTGCGATTTTTAAGCAATTTGGTACGGTCTTTTACAAATTATTTAATGGTATTCTTACAAATACTCCAAAGCCATTGGACCGTTGGGCACCCGACCTTCACCACGCGTATTTGAATATTTACTAGACGAATATAAAATCTTACTTTTTTAAAGAGGAACGAGCCCTTCGCCGGGCACAAACAAGTGAAATCGTAGCTAATTCCAGCTTGACGCTATTGTCGATGTCATATCGCTACCGGCTACAACTTTCACTTAAATCACTTTTTCGCCCCAGGCTGTGCTGATTTGGCTGGGAGTAACACAACCCTCACGATTTTCACAAATAAGAAAATTTGGCATTTTTGAACTTTTTATTGTGACTTTCCACGTTTTTTTTTCGTGTGATACAGGTGTGACATGTCATGACAGGGGGAGGGATCTAAAAAATGTCGGTTTTTGCTAGACATATACTTTATAAATCCTAAGTTGGTAGAAAAATGGCTGGTATCGTGACGTGCTATTGCGCATTGGCATGAAGTTTCGTCAGCTTGAGAAATTAAAATCTTAGAGATAGTATTTCTCAACTAAATTATTCTACTCGATCAGATGTTTACTCGGGACAGAAAATGTGTAGCCAGGGGTCGCGGTAACCGTAGCAAGACATAATCCGAAATAAAAAGTGAGAGGGCGCACACAATATTATGAAGTTATCAGCAAAGAAACGTCTCATCTGTTATAAAAGTGTCGGTGTTGAAATTTTTATTACTGGCTGCGTCATTCTTTTTTCGCTTGAATAAACACCAATCCACTTTAAACAGTTGAGACGGTCTTTTTGGCTGATAACTTCATAATATTTTGTACGCCCCCACTTTTTATTTTGGATTATGTCTTCCTAGGCGCAAGTGCATCAACGCAGACAATCATTTGTATCCTGAGGACCATATCTTCTCGTTACGGCCCTGTGAGAAGCTAAGAAAAAGTAAAACCTAAGTCACTTAAAATGTTTATAGTTTTTGAGTAAGAAAAATGTTTCTCAAGTAGACGGAATTTCACGCGTCAACTTTTTTCGATTCTTCCATCGCTTTTTTATATAAAAAAAACGTTTTTAAAATAGGTGGCTCAACGGCAACATTTACAAAAGCAAAAAGAAATTGCACAACAAATAGCTGTGTCCTCTACAGTGACATCTATAATCAATACTCACAATCAAAATTCCAATTTGACTATTAAATCTCCAACCATGAAAACAATTGCCACAAGTGCAATATTGCCAGCGTCAATGATCAAAAAAGATGTAGACTCTGAGACTGCAAATTGGGATCCAGTACCGCCGTTAGCCCCATTAAGTGGAATGCACGGCACAATTCGAACGGTAATTCCGAATATTATTCCAAAGGATGAAGACTCCGATTCAACAGGAAATGTGTCAATCGCATCGAGTATTATAAGTACAAACCCCAACACACCGATCATTGAAGATCCGGAAAATTCGTTTACGAGTTTTGAGGGATTGCTGATGCCAAATTCAAAGATCAATTTAACAGATGACGATTCGAAGGATTCGTTGAACAAGCAGACGTCTCCTTCTCTTGTTGTCAGTTCGAACAAAATGTTAGCCGATTTATTGGAACGGAAATCGTTAGAGCCTCCGTACAACATCAGCACTGAGGGCAACGCTTTAAAGCGAAAAATGGACTCAACGAGTGACAGTAGCGAAACGAGTGTTCCAGTTAAACGTCAAACTGGGGAAATCGGTGACCCAATTGTGATTGACGGTGATGACGATGTTGTACCCAACGCGGCATCATCGAATGCTGCCAATCTGTACGCTAAACTTGCAGCTTCATTATTAGAAGATGAAGAGGAAGAAGAGGAGGAAGTTACTCCGCCACCACCAATCATCCATCAGTCTATCATTCAAGAACCTCAAAAACAAGTGATAACTGTTCCTGTTCCGTTACAACGTCAGATTATAGTGTCGCCAAATAATCCACCACAAATTGTCTTAGCACCGAGTCAACCACAGCAGCTCGGTCAAGCTACAGCAACAATCAAAACTGAGACTGGATATCAAACCGTACCTGTTATTCTACAGCATTCTGCAGCTGCGAACCAATTGACGACAAACTATCAAATCCAGAAGCAAATTGTTCCCGGCGGACAGCAAATTATTCAACCGATGATACAACAACCACAACAAACACAGTACATGTTAGCCACAAATAACCAAGGTCAAACCTATCTGGTGGCGCAACAAGCCCCAGCTCAGCATCAGGCGGTTCTAGTTACACAATCACCGCAAGGCGCGCCGACAAAAACTATCATTTTCTTGCAGCAGCCGGGCCCGAGCCAAAGTGTGCAGCAAAGTGGACAGTTGATCACAACTCCAGGGACACAACAGAAAGTAATTATGGCCACTCAACAAGGCCAACAAATGATAGTAACTCAAGTGCCGCGTCCAGTTCAGCATCAAATTATTATGAATCATCATCCAATGTCAACAACAGCAACCATCGTTCAAAACAATTCCTCCATTTCAACGAACGCAATTCTCAATCAAACGTCATCGATGCTGGGTGCAACAAATCAACCGCAAATTGTAACACAACAACAGTTGCAGCAACAGCAACAACTAGCATTGCCTCCTCGTTCCCAAACACCAGTTGTGCAGCAACAAATCATAACCCAACAAGTCAGCCACCAGCAAACAATCCAACAGCAAACAATCCAACACCAAACGATACATGGGCAAGCGATACAACAGCAACAACAGCTGCAACTTCAACAACAGCATCAACAACAACAACAGCAATCAATTATCGTTGAACGAAAACCAATTTTTGTTGGTCTTGACTCCGGAGAAAGTACAATACAACCGACACAATCCGTTAAAACACAACCAACGCCTCCTCCAACGAAACCGTTGACCCCGTCCCCACCTCCAGTCGTCAAATCACCCAAAGTCGAGGAAGAATTACCAGACCCCAATTGGTTATGGATATGTGACTGGAGAGGTTGTTCCAAGTAAAATTTTCCGACAATTCACTTACACAAAGAGAAACAATAACTTTTCGTTTCAGGAAAAAGTTTCGATCGGCTAACGATGTGTACCTTCACACTTGTACCGTACATTGTCCGGACAATATCGATCCGAATGCTGAAATTTATTGTCAATGGGGTCCTGGCCCCAATCTTTGTGACAATTTGCCAAGGAAACGTTTTTCGTTGATGACCCATTTGTTTGATCGCCACTGCACGACTGAGGTAAATAAAATGCCCTTCGATCCGAACAACCCCAATTATAATAGATCCGAAAATCAGAGGAAAATTTGCTAGGGGTAGAGGGAATTGATGAGGCCAAGCATTCTTAAGTTTGAGATAGCAAGAAGTTTGGGAAAAGGTGATAAGTTTATATTATATCGGTTATTTTGGAATTGAATTATCGATTGATGATATTTTTTAGTGAACATGGGTTGAAGTTTGAGGTAGAGGATGAAGTTTTTTGGAGGAGGGTTTTAAGACAAAGTCATTTTTGGCTCAGCAAGTAAGGTTTGGACAAAGATAGAGAGGAAGTTTTAGGGTTTTAGGGCACAAAGAATACTCTAATTCGGACTTGTTTATTCGAAAAATAATAAGTAGACCTCTAGCAACGGAGTGTTCATTTCTTTTCGTTGTTTTAGTCATTTAAAGCAGCTTTACAAAGACGAATTGCAGCTGGTCCCCAATCAAATCAACCGACAGCACCAGTTACAATAATTAAGAACCCAGTCGCAGCAAACAACTCGACGAACAATGGTGAAAATAATGGCACAGCGTCTCCTGCTCTGTCGACATCTTCCTCAGGATCTCTACCGGCAGCTAGTGCTGCAATGCAAGCCATCAAGCGACACGCAATGGATTTCGTCAATCCCAGAGAAATGATGGTTTGTTGGTTCATTGTCTTTCATTTGTTCCAATTTAATTGCCATTGTCTGTTTTAGGACGAGAATGAAGGTCCAGTCACAAAAAGTATTCGGCTCACAGCGGCCTTAATCCTCAGAAATCTAGTGAACTACACAACTTCGGCGAAACGGTAACTGGATTCATCCTTTTCAATTTTACCCGAAAAATACAATTTTCTTCAATTCAATTTTCAGAAGCTTACGATTTTATGAACCTCATCTAGCTGGAGTGGCGTTAAGTAATGTAGAGTCGAGTCGAACCATTGCCCAGGTTTTGTACGAAATGAACGAGGCATCCACTTATCCGTATTCCTAAGATGACATTTGTAGATGAAGTCAGCAAAACTTCGATGGACACACAAAGTTAAAAAATATATTTTTAGTTGGTAAGAAGTCGTCAATAAATTTCGCATAGATTTTGCTTTTCTAGAAAAAACGGTTGTCTTGCTGATTAAAATTCATAGACTCTCTCAGTTGAGCTGGTAACGGTTGATGTTAAAAGTAGGTTGAAATAACTTGCTTCTACAAAGAGAACATCGTTGACTCTTTCTGGGGCCGCAGCTAGAAAAAGTTGGATGTGAAAAGAAAGCGCAACATGTATTTACTGAGTTGGCGATATTGAGCATGTGATTAGCATAGCCCGAACTTTTTCCGGACGATATTGAGCTGTGCGCTAATTCTTGACACAGATATTGGATCCTAGGAAACCATACTGACAATGTGCATTCATAAAGCCCTCTGTGCTGTCATGAACTCTGAGCTGTTCGGAGGTATTTTCGCCTCGAAACGGCAATATTGAAAAACAGAATTGTTTGTACGTATCACTCTCATACCGAATAATTGATAGTTGATAGTCGGTAGTTTTTTCCACAGGGAGTTATCCTCTAGACAGAATAAACCATTGTCATGGGTATAGGAAAGTAGCGATAGAGTGTAGGCAAAGAAGTTAATTTTGGACCTAAACCACCGGGGAATCACCGATGATTCACCGGGGAAGCACTGATGATTCACCGGGGAAGCACTGATGATTCCCCTGTGAAGGATGCACAGACGGACGGACGGAAAGACGGGCACACGAATGGTGAAATCATAAAGTACCTATCGCTACTTAATAAAATGGGAAATACCACACAGGAGCTATCGCCCAGACAAATGGGAATTATAGCCCAGGAATTATCACCGAGGAGCGATTTTCCTTATACAAAGTGGGTGTTTTAGAGTCAATCCAAGGCACATTTTCCTTGTACAAATTAATCACTGACTGCTGGAAGAAAATTCAAGGCTGATATTGGCTAAGTTACACGCCACTACGAGATTTGTGGAATGACAGTAGCGCGACGAACAACATGGAGATAGCCTATGTCCAACATATTGGAATTCGATGGAATACCAGGAATGACATTAAGTAAATAAATTAAGTCGCTAAACGTGTGGTTTATTCTAAATGGAAAATTTGTCTGCGGATGAACCGACGATTAAACCAAATTTTCTTGAAATTGTTCCTCATCGTTCATTTCGTTGTCCAGTGGGTTTGCATTGTTCTCGAGACTTTCGTAAGGAGGATCTGTCATTTCTTCGTACTTTGCAAGCTCTGTGCTTAGTTTCTCAAAAGCTTTCACAATCTAAAAGAAATAAAAAATCAAAATTTTTGTAGAAATTGAAGATGTCGGGGACGTCGTTACTTCGAGCCTAACTTTCATTTGCTCTGTCATTTTCGCAAAATTACTTAAATTCAGCCGAGATTGATCGATTCGTCCCGTCTCGTAACAGTGAATGGCAAAGTTGAGATAAATTAGCGGATTTTTTATGGCTTCCGGTAGCATCGCCGCTCTTTCGAACGCCAAATATGCATTTTCGCTGTCGTTCAAGTGCTTGAAACAAACTGAAGTTTTGAAAAATTAACATTTTTTTTTTTAAAAAAAAAAGGAAAGTTGAAAGTTTTACCTCCCAGCAGCATGTAACATTCAGCATAATTGGGACGAAGGTTTATGGCAGCAGATAACGCCTGGTATGCAGACGCAAATTGATTGGCTAAAAGTAAGAGGAGGGCTTGAAAACTGTTAGTGCAAGAATAGCTGTAAATATAACTAGATAATGAAAAGTTATGTGTGTTCCGTCTTTGCCTTTCTCTCTTGAGAAAGCAACAGAAAATTCAAACTTAAAAACCTAATCTCACCTGACAAGCAAACAAGCCCAAGGTTGTACAGGCAGCTAAAATTCAACGGCGAAATCCATATAGATTTCTTTAGACATGAAATCGCCTAGAAGTTTATAAAATAAATCATTATTTCAGGAGTAAAATGCGCATTAATTTGGGAAAATGAGTGTGACTGAGTGAGTGCATTAAAATAGTACACTATACCTTGCATAATGCAGTATGACTTTTAGAAACAGCAATTGAAACATTTAAATGAATCTATAGATTGACTTCAATAAGACCTAGCTATTACGAAATTCTTTATGATTTTAGAATCTCAAGGCAAGTTGAACTTGAGGTATACCAATTTATTCACAGGAAACAGCATATCATCAATTATTATCATCTAAAGAGCGAAATAAGTCTTTCTGCCCCTAAATCGTAATCCCCCTAGAATACTAGACTGCACAAACGTCCACTTCAAAATTGCTGCCACGTTTTATCGCGCAAATGTCAAATTTAAAACTGAGATAGCAAATATATGTGGTTTACAACCTTATAGTGTTTTCGGACGACAGGTAAATAATCAATAGAGATTTACAATCTTTGAGACTTACTGAACTTACCTATTAGGCAATTCCTAATCCAAATAGATGGCAGCACATTCTATACATTTAATATTTAAAACAGACTTACAAACATGTGCTTTACTTGTTATGCTGTTTTCAACATTATCGACATTAACTCTTTTTTCAGTGTATTTTTTGTATGGAAAACCTTGAAAACAGCTGAAACTTGATAACAAGTAAGCACATAAGCACACGACCGTAATTGAGAATTTTGAAATTTGGAGCAGGCTATCTTTAGTTCATGATGTCGACGTTACGAGGATTATAGATGTCGCAACCTTTCGTGGCCTATAGGAAAATTTAATTAAAGGTTTGACTTTTTGAAAAGTCAAGAATCCCACTCCCCTTTCACAGATTTCTATACATACAGACGTCAAAATGTGAAGATTCAAAAACGTACTAAATCATAACTTCAACTCTTCATACATTCTTCCTGCTCTTTAGCTCACGAGGTAACACCTTTATTTAGGCGGACAAGGTAACAATGACTCCAGAAAGAGTTAAAACGGTGATTAGTACAATTTTATGGTAATTTTTACATAATTTTTGACAATACTGTCAAAACTGTAGCAGAATTTTTGAATTTTCGAAAAGTCAAATTCTTTCTTACATTTTCCTATAATCTTTAGTTTAATAATTTAGACCTTCTAGAACTTATGTCAAAAATGTTTCAACAGTACTAGATTTATGAACACAGAGATAGCAGTTTTCTCTAATTTGGCCAAAAAACTTTTGTTACATGCAGTGTGTATTTCGGCTATTCACAAATGACGAACCGTTTCTTAACGATTTTTGATCCCCCCCTCCGTACAAAACCGTACAATTCCAAAGAACCCCCTTTTAAATTACGTACGAATTTGAAGACCCCCTCTCCCTCAAAAAGAAAATAAAGTTCATTCTTTAGTCCATTATTGTGTCATATGTCGTTCAATGCCACTTCAGGAAGATTCATTAAATTACCTGGACAATATTTACAAAACATTAACGCAGCAATAAATGAGCCATTATATTGGAGGCGACGCGCTTATCGACGATGCGATATTTAGGTGTTCAGATGACATTCATATTCACAACTCAACTATTGGCAATGAGTTTAGTGACCATAACCCTGTAATTTCCCACGTTCGTTTTCCGTGTAAAATGGAGAAATATGTCTTGATTGAAAAGTCTTTAATTGATTACGATAAGGTTAATGAGAAACTCCACGTATGAATGATGTGAATGTACTTTGTAATTATTTTTTTGAGTGCTGTAATGGTTGCTTGTCGGAGTTTACCAGGTTGAAAAAGTGTCGCATTAAACGTTCCTACGCAAGGTGCCCATATATAAACGATCACTTGTTATACCACATAGAGAAGAGGAAGACCTTGTTGAATAAGTTAGGCTGGTAAAAGGAAGGGAAGTGCCTCAGTAGTGAAGTGGCAGGGTCAAATGGGACGTGATTAACATAGAAATTACACGGTTGCAAACGGTCTATAAAGAGCAATAGCCAAAAGTCAGCGTACTTGTTTAACAAATGCGAAAATCCCAAGCCAGTATGGCGTGCTATTAATAGGCTCATTCGGAGTGATGAGCATAGTCGATCAAAGTTGAACATAAAGGTGAATGGCATTCAGGTTGCGGAAGACCAGGCTGTAAAGACGTGTATAGATTTGGGACCTTGAGGAGTAACAGTAAGACTATCTTTATGGAAGGTGTATCTCAACATGATATTGGTGAATGGATACAGTCCCTGAATGGTAACAAGTCCCCCGGAATGACAGGTTATCAGTGGCATCAGTTAAATGTTGCTCTTCGGTGATTTCACCTATCTTAGCTGAGATTTACAACTTTTGTGTGGGCACAGGTATTTATCCTGACTCCTTAAAGAGAGCTAATGTCACGCCTGTCTTTAAATCGGGTAATACATCTGATGTCTCCAATTACAGGCCCATTCCGTCTTGCCAGTCATTAATAAGATATTTGAGAAACTGATTTATGCGAATATTATGGCCTCCCTCGACTCGGTAAATTATTTTTATAGTAAAAAATACGGCTTTAGATCCCGGAGTGGAACCCATATTGCTTTGACTGAACTGATTGACTATATATCCTTCCATATTGATAAAAGTAAAATTGTGACAGGGCTTTTTTTGGACTTGTCGAAGGCATTCGACACGGTCAACCATAAGCTCTTACTGGAAAAACTGCCTGTTGCTGGCATTAGGGGTGTGGCAGTGGCACTGTCTCTTATTACCAGCTATCTTGAGAATAGATACCAGCGTGTCATCGTGAATGGACATGTGAGCTCTTGGGTGAGAGTATCCCTAGGAGTTCCGCAAGGAAGCGTCCTGGGACCACTTCTTTTTCTCGTTTCTGTTAACGACTTACACCTCTTGCCATTGAAATCAAAACCCTACTTGTTTGCGGATGATTCGAGCATATTTTCTGCATCAATTTGCTTTGCAAACAATGTAAGTGTTATTAGGGGTGATCTGATGTTGCTGACTGATTATTTTGACGCTAATAGGCTCACGTTGAATCTGAAAAAGTGCAATTTTCTCCATTTCAGATCCCCTCGTGTAAGGATTGATGGCTCCCTGAGAATAAAAGTTAGAAGAGTAGAGATCAAGCCTGTAGACTCGGTGAAGTATTTGTGGGTTACGCTCGACAAGAATGTGAGTTGGAACTTTCATATTACCCAGCTTTGTTCAAAAATTTCTGGACAAATTGGCATCCTTAAAAGACTGCGTTATGTGCTACCTGCAAAGATCCTAGAGTCTCTGTACTTTTCTTTGATTCACTTTCGCCTGTCCTATTGCATAGGGGTGTGGGGAGGTGCGAGTAGGAGGCTGATTGAGAGTCTCGAAAGGAAGCAGAGAATCACCTTGAGGGCTACTCACAGGTTACATTACAGGTACCCTGGTGAGAAGAAGCTTTTTTCAGATCATTATCCAAAATTGTTGACGATCAATGACGTCAATGAAATGCATGAACACGCGGTATGCAAATTTGTGTTTATGTCAATGAGAGGCTTATGTCACCATACTTTGAGCTTCAGAAGACCAACCCATAACTATCCCACTATGAGCTTGAAGCATCTGTACGTCCCCTCCGTTGGACTGCAAAGAGTCAGTGTTGCTGGATTTAAATTTTTTAACTCTTTGCCCTTGAACGTTCGGAAATCACACACGCAAGCCCAATTTTGTCACTTGTTGAAAACTTATCTCGCATAATGGGGCATAAATGATTTTCCAACTGATGTTTTTTTTTCTGTATTTTCTTTCTTAAGAAATTAAGAGAATATTTACAATAAATAATTTCTGACACAATCAGTGGAACGTATGGTCAAGCTAGTCACAGAAGTTTCTAGTCGAGTAGCTGACGAGTAGCACACGAAATGCTTTCTCCTAAAATTGACGACTTTTGTTCTAACAACTTTTGTTCATAACAATCCGAATAACATGCTCGTACTCTCGACAAAAGTTGTTAGAACAAAAGTCGTCGATTTTAGGAGAAAGCATTTCGTGTGGCTAATGTAAATAAGAATAACACACGAAATGCTTTCTCCTAAAATCGACGACTTTTGTTCTAACAACTTTTGTCGCGACGGGTAGATACATGTGATTTTTCAATTTAAAATACAAAATTAAACAATAAATAAGCTTAAAAATGGAATAACAGTGTAAATTTGGAGTCATTTATTCAATTGAATTTTTTGCCATTTTTCGGTTCGGCACTATATAACATCAATATTGTCTGCTCTACTCAACCGATTTCTGATTTGCTGTTCTGGAATCTCTAACTCATACCCTAGGTTTGTGATAAATTTTATTTAAAAATATGGCCCTAAGGTGTCGTTTTAGAATTTTGAAAGTTTTCCACAGACCTAAATTTGCTCCGCCGACGAACGCTGACCCTCCCAAAAAAATTAATTTTCGAAAGTTTTCATCCAGATTTTATTTTTCCCTACTCAGATCGATTGTAAAGGTTGTCGGAAAAATAAAATAGCGTTGAAACTTTCGTCCACTAATTTTCGACAACTCTCAGTAGGAGCAAAACTACTGAAAGTGGTCCAATCCGACATCATCGATTTTGCGCAGATTGGTATCGCACCAAAAAAATTTTTTATCATGGGCGCGCGGTAGCAATGCGCCCGTGACGCAAGTCCCCATACGACCAAAAAATTCAGAAAAATGTTTTTCGTAGACTTCGGAACCATATATACAGCTAGATTTTGACTTTTTTGCCTTGCGTCGTATCTTTCTGAGCCCTAGTTTTTCGGATTCTACGGAAAATTCTAAGGCGAAATGTCTTTTCACTCATTAAAATCGGTCCAGTGGATCCGGAGATATGACCTTTAGAAAATCGTCATTTTCCATACAAAATGTGCACTTTCATAGAAACCAAAGTTAATGGAAATATCCTACGTTAGTTAGTTACTTAGTTAGTTAGTTAGTTAGTTACTTAGTTAGTTCCAGAGCCATTTGTATGAAAACCCACTTTTTTGGAGTTTTCTCGAAAACGGCTCGATATCTTTTCTTGAAATTTTGCAGGGACCTTCGGCTGGGCATTCTACACCATATGAGATTTTAAAAAAAGGGGGGGGGGGTACCGGCCTCGTTTGGGCGCCAGGGCTCTTAGAAGGCGCCATATAAAGCCCATATGTTTGTGTTTGTGTGTGTGTGTACGGAAGCATATTTTGTATAAGACATGGTTGGGTGTTCGAGATACAGGTTTGGTGTCAAAGGGAAAGATGTTGGGTTGGGTGTGTAGTGTATAGGGGTGACCGCCAAAATAGCGGAAAATGGACCGGGGGCTCAAAAAAAAAACTTTTGATATGTTGTAGAGGAAGTTGAGGTGATCATTTTCGCCCATGAAAGTAGTAGCCGACGCGGCTCGGTTTGGCGGCGGCGGCGGCTCAAAAAACAACTTTTGATATGTTGTAGAGGAAGTTGAGGTGATATTTTCGCCCATGGAAGTAGTAGCCGCCGCGGCTCGGTTTGGCGGCGGCGGCGGCTCAAAAAAAAACTTTTGATATATTGTAGAGTAAGTTGAGGGGATCATTTTTGCCCATGAAAGTAGTAGCCGAAACTTCCAAAAGTACTGATATCACAACAAAACCCCTTTAAAAAGGGGAATGTGACGCAAGTCCCCTTGTTTCTTCCTTCCAAAAGTACTGATATCACAACAAAACCCCTTTAAAAAGGGGAATGTGACGCAAGTCCCCTTGTTTCTTCTTCCAAAACTACTGATATCAATTGAGGTGACGCTTAAAGCTTTGAAACGCAAAAATTCTTTTGGAATGTTTTCATTTTTGATTAAAAAAATGCGTCACACATGCCGGA
>WJQU01003436.1:0-10987 GCA_029228625.1 Pseudolycoriella hygida
GCAAATACCTGCCACGTTGCATGAAAGTTCAAGTTGACAAAAAAAATTTTTGTTTTGTCATGTTGAGATTTCACACAAACCTGACGCGATGCGATTCGCATCGCGCCTTATATAATGACCCCTTTAGAAATAGAATTTTTCAGTAAATTCACAATATGCTGTATTTTTTCTCAGTACTCGTTTTTACATCTCTTTTGTCACGAAGTGTTCCGAAGGTTTTTTTTGCAAAAATTTGACTTTTATTTCTTATTGCGTAGATTGTTTACCGTAAATTTAAATTTTTGCGTGTAAAAACTGAAAGTGTTGAAAAATTATTCCGCTGGTGGGACCGGCATTTGTGAAACAATTTTACACAAAGCAATTTTGTTTTATAAAAAGCGCTGTAATTTTTTTTGGTAAATTAAGACTTTGTACATAAGATTCCATTCCAACAAACTTCCAAAACTTCTGCGTATTATCAGCGATAGCGTCACCTCAACAGGCGCGCCGAGTATGGAATGGAGGGCGTGGGGGGGTCGTTGCCCCCCGCGATCAAAAACCGCGGGGGGGGGGGCAACGCCCCCCACGACCAATTCAAACATTTAACGGCAAAAGTTGTTAGCTTTGCAGTACTCAGTAAGACTTCCAGAATTAACTAAGACACATTTGCGATGAAAAACGAGGTGTTTGAGTGTTGACAGAGGCACCGAGTACACCGGAGCAAATCGCTTGTGTAGAATTCAGAAAATATCCCAGGGGTAGAAAGAAGAGATGTTAGGAATTTAGCTTTAGAATTGTTTAATTATAAAAATTTTGTATCTCTTTGTATTATGCCCAATCAGTCTGGCTTAAGTGCTAAATAAACTAACAAAAAATCTGCATCCGATGGTTTCTTAGTGACCTAAAAACAAGACACACTAGCTGTATTTCCACCAATATATATACACGAGATAAGAGCTCTTTGTTATTTGGTTAAATTTAATATGTCAGAGAATGTAACTAAAAAAATAATAAAAGTAATTCAACGTCTTCTAAACGTTAATGATTATATTTTGGATGTGTTTCTCTGCTTTTGCCCCCTTGTTGATAGAAATGAGATGCTATGAACCGAAATTCAGGTGGACAATTATAAGTAAGAGGCTAGTTTCTTTCACATTTTAGCATTTGAGATTTGCTTCTACAAAAAAAATTTTGCTCGCTTCGCTCGCAATTTCTTTTGCTTTTATACAAAGGTTGTTTTTAATGTTAATAAGTTGTTTAAGTTGTTGGATAAGTAAGTTAGAATTTCGATAGTTTGCCTCAAGAACATTAGGGTTATTGCTTGTTGTTATTTAAATTTGCACAGGATAGCACAAATGGAAGTCGGCGCCGCTGATTCCTAATAAAATAAAAGTGTTAGTGCAACTTTAATTTTATAATTTTTTATTATACATGGGGGGGGGGGTGGAACAAATGGACGGCTTTTGCCCCCCCCCCCCCCCACGACCCAAACTAAAGTCGGCGCGCCTGCACCTCAAGCGATATCATTAATTTTGGAAGTTGACTTACGGACTGCGTCACACACTTTACCCTTAAAGAGGTTTTTGTATGTAATTTTTTCTATTTGACACATTAAACAATTGTAGCTTACAGTAGGCAACAATGATGACAGGTTACGAACCGCCAATAAAATCTGCAGTTGTTCATATTTATTCCATCTTTTATTTAATATGAAACGTTACATATTGCCTTACCTTTGAAAAGTTTCAATTTATTCAGCTGCCCGCTTAAAATACGAAGATTGACGCCATCTACAATGAAAGCCACCTGAACAGAATTGTAAAAAAGTTACTAGCCACATACACCACATACATTTCTCAAAATTTTGTTTTTAAATTTGACATTTGGGTGAAAAAACGGCGTGTAACCTATCGTAATTCTGTTCACCTATCCTCGCAAATTTCCCTATTCATATCGGATGTGGGCTACTACATCTCTGCAACTCGGTTAACGCAACCATACTGCATGTCATGCAGGGGTACAACCTGGCTGCGTTCACCGTGTTTGGTAGCTTATGCGTCGGTAGCGATGTATGTGTGTGTATTATTATGTGATGACATTTGGAATACATGTGCGCTGATCGAAACACGTATTGTTCTATTTCAAACGTTTTTCTAATAAATTTTAAACAAAGCCCCTTATCATGGTAAGTTTTTCATTAATAAATGTTTTTTTTGAAACAAATGTAGATATTTTCATCAACAGGGAAAACAAAAAAAGACCAAAAAATGCTCTGTTCAGCGTATGTCGTCTTTAAAACGAATGATTAAGCCGAGTGATGCTCGTCTGAAGGCGAAGGACCGTGTTGCACCAAAGAAGCAGAAGCCATTGGATCTTCAAGCCATCAAAACTAATGAAACCCCACAACAAAGTTCTGCTCTATTCTTTCAATACAACACTCAACTGGGGCCTCCATATCACATTCTGCTCGATACTAACTTCATTAACTTCAGTATAAAAAACAAATTGGATATTATGCAAAATATGATGGATTGTTTGTATGCGAAATGTATACCTTATATAACCGATTGCGTTCAAGCGGAGTTGGAAAAAATGGGACCAAAATTTAAATTAGCCTTGCGTATAATTAAAGATTCACGTTTTGAGAGAATAAAGTGTCTGCACAAAGGAACCTATGCCGATGACTGCCTTGTAAATCGCGTTTCTCAACATAAATGTTACATCGTAGCGACAAATGACAAAGATTTAAAGAATCGCATCAGAAAAATACCGGGAGTGCCAATTATGTATGTTTCGCAGTATCGTTATACGATTGAAAGGATGCCAGATGCATATGGGCCGAAAAAATAAAAATTTCATTTTCTTCTAAAAATTTATTGTAATATATTTAATGATCCACCTCTCCTAAATACAAACTTTTGTCGCTTGAGCCGGATAAGATTATGGGTTCCTTTGGATGGAAATCCACATCGTTAACACTGCCATTGTGACCAGGTAATTTGTACAAAACACGTCTTGATGTTGTATCCCAAATGTATACGAAACGATCTGACGATCCCGCTGATATTTTGGATCCGTCTGCAATTAAAATTTCGTTGATTCAAAATGATTCGCCTCCAGTTTTCAAAGTAAGGTGCCGTTCATAAAGGATGTCACTCCAAAGTGGGGAGAAGGATGACACAGCGTGAAAGAGGGTTCGAGAGCTGCGTTACGTAACGCGAACTACAATAATACGAGTTGCATCTATTCGTCATAAGCATAGTTCGACGTGTTAGGGCTGAGCGAAGAGCAACCTTGCAAATTGCCACTTAGTCATACAGTCAAAAAAACAGCCACATAACTCAGCCGGGTGTACCACACCAACCCAAGTATTGGTGCTAGTACCCCAAGTTTGGGGTTTGTTGGGGAATCTATTTACAAGTGGGACAAGTATTTTCCATATATTTTAAGAAATTTGCAAAACTTTCGCCTTGAGTAAGTCACGTTGACATTACTTGCAAAAATTTTCCTTTTGGAATGCAGATCTGTATTTCATAAGGAGTAAGCCAACAAACAAATTTCGCAACTCCTTGAAAATTAACCACTGTGAACACATACGGTGACAGAGATTGGTCGATACGCGGTCTTTGGCTTGGAAGTAGAGGCTGCATAGGCAAAAAGCTCTTTAAAGAATTCCATCTCAACAGTGATAAACTCAAAGACATTTCGGAAATAGTACTAATGAAGCCTATCTTCATAACTAATAACTATATTTACAATTGACTTAGTCAGCAATATTTAACGAGTAAAAAATTTTTTAAAAACGACGAGTTGTTACTAGGGTTGTCTTCGGATAGGTCGGTATGATGTGTATTGTGTAACAAAGCAGCCTTCAATACGAGGGCAGCAGCTTTACTTAGGAGTCATCCCTAAATTACGTAACGCTAATTTTGCGGTCTAGACTCCCCCCTCCCCCCCTGTCGTAACACATCGTAACGTTGGCCGAAACCCCCTCCCCCTTCGTTACGTAACGTAACAAAACATATTTTTGAAGCAACGTAGAAAGAATAAAGACTGTTATAAGTACAAAACTGGTCTTGTGTTATTCACTATCCACTGTAACGATCCACAATCATAACGTGACAGTGCTTCGAGATCAAGCGAAGTGCAAGGGAAGACTGTTCGATATGAATTTCCGAAAGTTATTTCATTACTGTCATTTTTGTTAACTAGTTAAAATATAAAAAATTCGTCAAAAGTAAACGAAAAAATCTGCGGTGCCAAAAGGAATTGAAATTAACGGTTTTATGTTCGATATTTTCATATAGGAAGCAAAATGTTGAGGTTCGAGCGTTACGTAACGCCGATGCTAGACCCCCTCCCTCCCCCTCGTAATTTTCCATAACACTAGAGGAATACTCCCCCCTCCCCCCTCGAGCGTTACGTAATTTAGGGACGACCCCTTATATCTTTTCTGTAAATAAATGATTTCTTCTTTACGATTGAAACGGGAAAATTTGACATAAAAAAGAATTGCATTGTTTGCCGGTTCGTTGTTTTCATTAAGCTCCTCCACGCGGAAGTCAAATAACCAGTTAACAAAATAACCTTATGTCAAAACAATAGAATTGTCGAACAATAATATGATGAAGTTCGAAGATCTGACCATTTCAAAGCTAGCGTATGTGTCCCATGATTCAAGTCCAAAGATGAGCAAAATCGATCAAGTGGTTTCGGAGATATGGTCGAAAAATTGACCAAAAACATGATTTTTCGAGGGTCAGTGAAAGTTTTTCGCAAATATCTCAGCAAGTTGTTCATTTTGGTGTCATATGATAGCATTTGATCTCACAAAATTGGGAAATTTTTTTTTGTGAAAATTATGCACTGAGACCCATGGAATGGACGAACTTGAGTTTCTTGGCCATGTACGAAGGCAGATGGTTTTTCGTCTACATTTGCTTAACTATGCAAAATGGAGATTTTCTGTTAAAGGCAAAGTTGTAGAGAATAAAATTTTAGACAACACACGTCTTAGGGTTTTGGGCGAAAATTGCCCAATCCTAAAATATGATCATTTCTAGAATTGGACGGGATGACCCATATCTCTAGAATTGTGAAAGTTAGTAAGTTGCATCCTAAACCAAAGTTGTAGAGAAACAAATTTTAGAGAACCACGGTGTGCCTGAAGGGAGAAAAAGTTTTTTGGAAGTGCACCCAAAATCTTATTTTCACATTTGTTAGGCGAAAATTAATATTTTCTCACCTCAAATGAGGTGCGAAAATTGAATTTTGCATGGGTAGTTTGTAGCGGGTTGAAATAGTAATTTTCCTACCTAGTTTTGTAACTAAGGTTTTTTCAGCATTAGTCCTAAATAGTGTTCGCACGAGCCAGAGGCGAGTGTGGACACTATTTAGGACGTGTGCTGAAAAAATCTAGTTACAAAACGAGGTAGGAACAACGTTTTCTGCAATTCAATGCCGAAATAGACAAAACCAAGCAATAAAATTTCGATCACAATTTCCTTTTAATTGCATTTTTAATGTCAATTAAAATGGAGTGCTGAAAAACTTTTCCGCACTCAAATTTGAAAGCTGAAAAACTTTTCCGCACTCAAATTTGAGTGCTGCAAAACTTTTCAGCATTCAAACTCAAATTTGAATGCTGAAAAACTTTTCCGCACTCAAATTTGAGTACTGAAAAACTTTTCCGCACTCACTAAAATCTGAGTGCGGAAACGTTGACCTTTTCCGCACTCAAAGCAGTATTGAAAATTGTCGTATTTCGACATTGAATTGCAGAAAGTAAATTTTCGCACCTCATTTGAGGTGAGAAAATAAATACTTAACATAAAGTATCATGGCCGATCTGTTCATATGAATTTTTTTTCGCGATGAAGAAAGCAAACATAAAATAATTAATTTTCGACTCGACGGATACGAGCTAAACAAAATGCCAGCACATAGTTTAGGATCACGGGATTACTCTAAAGTAGTTCATTTGCTAATTTGGCAAATATTTTTCGAGATATAAGAGTTCGGAAAAACAACACAGTCGAATGTATTTTTGAGTTACTCTCTATGTTTTCTGTGAAATTCGTCTTTTGTATGCTTAAATGTGTTAAGTTATCTGCAATAATTGTAATAGTGCATCTTTTTCGGGAGAAAATATGAATTTTCGCCTAACAAATGTGAAAAGTTTAATTCATAACTCGGGTAAAAATAGAAAATTCTTAACTCGGTTGAAATCTGTGGCCCTCGCAGAGAAAATTGCAACTTGAGTAAAGTTTGTGGCCCTTGCAGAGAAAATTGCAACTCGAGTGAATTGCGGCCCTCGCTACGCTCTGGCCACAAACTTCACTCTCGTTGGAATTTTCTCTGCTTGTGCCACAAACTTTACTCTCGTTGCAATTTTCTCTGCTTTGGCCACAGACGTCAACCTTGTTAAGCAATTTTCTCCCCTTGTCATGAAAATACCTATTCTGTTTTCGATAAACGGCTCCCAGGGATGCCAGAACAACGTTTGGTTTGCTTGGATCAGATCCTATCCCATAGTCGATTGTTAAAAAATCGATTTTTTTCATACATTTTCGTGGTTTGCCTGAAAGCGATTTAAAAAAATTTTTGCTTTCAGACGGTTTTTGATTTAGTTTTTTTATAAGGACTATTTTAGGTTCCGCTTTTAGTACAATTTGGTATATCGAATTAGCTTTATAAAAAAACTAAAATGTTTATGGATATGCCATAGAACAATTTTTTGCTTAGAATAATATTATTTATCGATAGAAAATAAAAAACCGTCTGAAAGCAAAATTTTTTTTAATAACTTTCAGGCAAACCACGAAAATGTATGAAAAAAAATAGTTTTTTTAACAATCGACTATGGGGTAGGATCTGATCCAAGCAAATCAAACATTGTTCTGGCATCCCTGGTAGTCCCTTTATCGAAAACAGAAATAAAATTTTGGGTGCACTTCCAAAAAACTTTTTCTCCCTTCAGGCACACCGTGGAACACATGTCTCAGGGTTTTCCTGAAAAATGTCACAATCTTTGGAATTCAGTCATTTCTAGAATCAGGAGGGATGACTCATATCTCTAGACTTATGGCAGTTGGAACTTGCTAGAGAAACTTGTAGAGAATAAAATTTTAGATAAACGTTGTTTTAGGATTTTGAGGAAAAATGACCCCACCCGGACGGGTTGGCACAGTGGTTAGCGTACTGGCCTTCCACCAAAACGACCCGGGTTCAAATCCCGTGTCGGAAAAATTCTACATGGAATTTTTCTAGCAAGTGTAGCGCATTAATAACGTCCTAAAGTTCACTCAAGCTTCAAAAGTTGGGTAGTTGTGGTGTGTTTGGTGCCCATAACGACGTAAACACTGAATGAATCGTATGACGTAACAGATATACGACGAATTTGTGCACGAAATATCTAAGCCTACATTTAGGCGAGATAATAATCAACAATAAACAGCTGTTAGTCCCCCACTTCTACAATTGCCGTACTTCGGGAAGGTTTTCGACATTACATTGGGTAATTTCTGTAGGTCGTTGGAAATACGATAGTTTGAAAAACTTTGCAACAATTTGCAATTCTGACAAGTTCGCTTCGCACCTATTTGCAGAATCTGTTCGGTTTGCCACATCTATTCTTATTTTAACAACTACGGATGGATTCGCGTTAATTCGTCAGTCGCATAATATCACTTATTCGTTAATTCGATATTTCGATTTTTACCGTTAGAACAATGTTTTACTGATAATTCGATTTTTTCTGTGGTCCGTAAAAGTAGCGAATTAATTACGAATCCACCCGTATTAGTTATTTTATTAAGAGTGAATTTGCCAAAACTTCGCACGGTCATGATCCAACTTGTCGCAGAATTTTGATCTCTATGGCTTATTCGATTCTTCATTCCAATAGAAGACTTTCGCAGAAGAACAGTTTTTTTTTAATTGTTTTGTTGTTTTGAACTCTCTGAAAAATGGTCTGCACAGAGGTCAAAAAAACCGTTTTTGATGAATATCTCGGCCAAGACCAAATCGATTCCAGGAAAATTATATGCGATTACATACGAATTTCCACTTCCAAACGTTTTTCTTCTTTTATAATTTCTGTTTTTCAAACAATGTAGAAACCCCTTTTTTTATACGGGTTAAGTTTTTATTCCATTTGTAAAGTTAAAGTTAAAGATACAAAAAATTACAAATTTTCAATTTTTTCGAAATCAACTCCATTTTTTTTTTACTCGTCACAAACTTCTACTTAGGGATTCATTTGAAAGCTAAGGCTAATGACTACAGCCTCCCGCTTTGGGTTTGAGAAAAAAATGTATATCGTCCCTTCCAAGACTCTTTGAAAATGATCATTTTTTCGACGTTTCTGTAGCCAACTATTTGCACTTGTCAGGAGTGTTGCCACATCCAAAAGCTTTGTATCAATGGACTATATATATTTTGCCTGGAATCGATTTGGTCGTGTCCGAGGTATTCATCACAAACGGTTTTTTTGACCTCTGTGCAGACCATTTTTCAGAGAGTTGAACTACAAAATAATTTAAAAAAACTGTTCTTCTACGAAAGTCTTCTATTGGAATGAAGAATCGAATGAGCCATAGAGATCGAAATTCTACAACACGTTGGATTCGTGTTTCGTACAAGCTGTGCGAAGTTTTGGCAAATTCACTCTTAACTGGTTATTTGGTTTTCGGCGTCTGGTTATTTCAGGTGAAGGACCTAATTGTGAGCTACACAATCCGCATGAACATCGGAGGCTATTTGTGCTGTTCCGTTGTGCTTTGAATTAACATCATTGATCGTTGAGAAATACAAACATATAGGTTGAAATTTAGAAAAAAGGTCAACGTTTACGACGGCTGGAATGATTTATTGCGCCTAAGAACGGCGCTGGAACGATTTATCATCATCAAACTTTATAGACCATATTAGTACCTTCCGGTGAATTATCGCCCTCTATATTCTTCTATCGCACACCAAGGAAATGGTTTGTTGGCTCAGAAAAGGTCCACTAACTTCTAGATCTGACTTAATTGAATCCATAAGCCTTCTCCTTGGTTTACTCCTTAGCCTAACATCCGGGATCTTTGAATCCAAGATCCTTTTCGGTAGCCTGTTAATACCCATTCTTTGAACGTGCCCGAACCAGCGCAGACGACTAACTCTTGCCGCCTCTTCCACAGAAGAAATCCCTAAATTTTCCCTAATGTCGTCGTTCCTAATATGATTATCCCACTGGTCCGGACACCATGGTTTTCTGAGCTGGTCCCGCGGTACCTGGAGCCGGTACAGATTCCTACCGAAGTAGTCTGGTTAAGAGCGTTGCTGCGAAAGCCCCCACCGAGGGTAAAATCGGTACCACGGGGCTGGGGAGCCCCCGGGTGTAGTGTGTCATGCAATATGGCCTGCAACGTAGGGGCTGTGGAAGATGTAAACTGATTCAAAGCAGTTCACGTGTTGAATTTGGGTGACTGAGCCCCTAGTCCTTTTTGGGCAACCAGGTTGGTGAAAATACAGTAGAGAGATGATAGTATCTTGTGCCTTACCTAGGTATCGGAGGTTCTGTACTGAACTTCTGTTTTAAGGCAGAGTCGCCGAGGTTTTTCATAAGGGTGAGGAAATCTTCATGGCTTTAGATCAAAATTTTTACCTATTGAATGTGGCCTTCCTCAAGGAAAGGTACTGTCTCCTTTATTGTTTACAATATTTGTCAATGATTCGCCTGAATCTATTAGACACTGCAATTGCCACATGTTCGCGGATGATTTTCAATTATATTATAGTCATCTAGTCGAAGCGATTAGTTGTGCGATTTTTTTGATAAACTCTGACCTAGGACGAATCTCGGCTTGGGTAACAAGGAACCGACTTCTCATCACTCCAGGGAAATCGAAGGTTCTTATTATATCTGCGTCGGAAATTACAATGGAAAGTAAGTTTAGAATCGGTGGGGACTATATACCAATTGTGGATGGGAAGAGGTTTTTCCCATACTTCCGCAAATCGAGCGATTTTGTAACCTATATGAAGAATTTTTGGATTCTGGAGACATCGAGCAAACGAAGAGGAAAAATGATACGGAGATAGTACTGTTTTTACATCTTACCTGGGGACCATGCGCATCGAAGCAAATTCTTTTCGAAATTATGCTGATGACCCGTAAATATTTTAACACAACGTTCAGCCGGTGCATAAGCACGGATGTCCCAAATTCGGAGCGTATTGTCCATAGAATTAGATAAAACATAGGAACCATCCGGTGACAACGCAATGCCAGTTATTGTATCAATGTGTCCGCGTAATCGATATAGAACATCATTTTTACGCATATCCCAAACCTTGATGTCGTTGTCGATTCCACCAGTAATGATATATTCGGTGGTGTCATTAAACGAAACAGCGGTCACTTGATATGTGTTGTCGTATGTGGCCACTGCGTACCTCTTGCGAGAATCCCAAATTTTTATGGAATTATCATCGGCACCAGATACTAACATTTGCAGTCCGCGTCGTGATCCTTGACAAGAATTTACAAACCCGTTGTGACCTTTTAGTTTACGAACTCGTTGGCTGGTCTGCACGTCCCATATCGAAAGGGTTTTATCAGTCGAACATGTGTAAACGCTTGCACCGTCCGGAGAAAAGTGAGCTTCTTGAATCGATCCAGTGTGGCCAGACATTACACTTATATTTTCGCATTCGCCGTACACATTCCAAATGTCTGTTACAAAGAATTTGCCCAAGTTGTCTAAACCGTATTAACTTAATGCAAAATAAATAAGTTGAACTTACAAATCTGCCGGTCAAATCCAGTAGAGACAAGATGTTGTCCTTCGGGGTGAAATTTACATGAAAATATTTCTCCTTTGTGCCCTTCCAGTAACATTATTGGTGCCATTAAACTAGAAGTACGCTGTACCCCCTAAAAAAAGAGAATGAAATTCGTAAATATTCCTCAAATTCTTCAATTACTTACCATTTCCAGTAGTTGTTTGTCTCGGTTTGTAAA
>WJQU01003440.1:0-25000 GCA_029228625.1 Pseudolycoriella hygida
TCTTAAATTAAAGTTCAAACCTGATTTTGAGGAGGTTGACCTGACATTATGAAAAAACGGACCAGATCCGGTGTAAAATGGTATAATCTTGTATGCTACGATTAGGCTTTAGAGTCAATTGTCTTTCGCATCATATGACTTTCCTCCGCGGAAGAAATTTAAAATTTTCTTATGTACCCAAAAATCGTTTAGCTTCGGTTTTAAGATCTTCTCTCACCATTTATTTAGAACCAGCCTATTACAAGCCATCAGAGTTTGGTATACGTTTGGGAAGTGTAATCGAAGTTATAGATACAGAGAAACGACATCCGACAGGCTCGTTTCTAGCATTCAACGATATAAGTTTGGTCCCTTACGACATGAAACTGATCGATACTTCAGCGTTAAGTACACAAGAGGTTTTTTCATTTTAAGATTTAATTGTATGGGCAATTAATTGCGTTCTTTTGATAGAAACGATGGCTTAACAAATACAACGCCGCGATTCGGCATACGGTTGGTGAGGAGTTGAAGAAAAAACTCAGTACCAACGCGTTCTTTTGGATGATGAACCAAACTGGTCACATAATCGAATACTTTCCGGAATCCGAGTACCGAAAACATAATAATGCAAACAGCCAATGGCATTGGTCACTTCTATCAATGGCAATTGCAATATTTGGAATGCTTTTATGAGATGATTGAAATTATCGTTAAAATGTAGAAATTGTAAATCAGAATTTAAGTTACATTTTGTATGAAAGAGTTTTGCAAATTGTTTGTTCGTTGCTGCGACTTAGAGTACACACAAGAATTAAGAGGCTCAACGAACGCTTCTTATGGACAACCCCAAAGAATAACACAGACGAACTTCAAAAAATAAATGTAAAATATTTACATTCACCGGCCTAGGTTAGGATAAGAAAATTAAATTTGTTGAAGAAAATGTGTCTACACGCCTAAAGGTAAATTAAAATATTAATTTGATGTAAAGTCGTTTCGTTTTTGTTTTACGCAACAGCAACACACAGAGGTTGTTTTCATAACAAGGGAAAAAATACTCGAAGGAAACTCGCTTAGTCTGTTTGTTAACTTCAGTGTTACAGTTAGATTCAACCAATAGCAATAGTTACTAAAGATTTTCCTAAACCCTGGAGTTAGCTTGCGTGTTCCATACCCTTGACAGGCGGCTAAGGTTCGAAAAAGCGAGCTAACGCCACCAAAGCAGTTTTACAGAATATGACGTCTGTTTTTATCAAATTCTCCTTGTTTTTTACTGAATGATGACCCTACCGTTCGGTCTAGATCAAGCAGTTGCTTGAAGTAATCAGCCAATCTTGAAATTCACCTTTCCTCATCTGTTAAGACCATCCCATTCTTGTCTTTAAAACTAAAAGGTTGTTAACTGTAGAATGGTACTCTGTTTAGAGTTTTCAGTCTAGCCGCGTTTTTGCCATCCAGGGTACGCTGGTATTCATCGTCAAACCATCTACACCTCATTACACGGATTCCGTTGTAGTTTGCGTTTTCATGAATGCTGTTTTTACCAATTGTGGGCAGATCGGCAGATAGAAGTCGTCACGACCTATATTGGCATTAAAATCTCTAAATTAATTTGACCTCACGTTTCCGCCCTCCATCGTATACCTACACCAGTTTCTCAAAAAACGCTCACTCGATTCATTGTCCTTTTCCTCCGTCAGCGCGTAAATGTCGATAAGAATGTAGTTGCAAAACGTCGAAAAACCATTTCCATACTCCAGTGGTTGCCAATGACAACCAACATCCAATTCAACTTTAGCCATCATCGTAATAAAGCAAGGTACATCAAAGTGCACCGTGGTCCTTCAATATACATCGTAGTGCATCAAGGGGCACTGTCGTGCGTCAAGGTGCATCGTAGTGAATCAACGTACACCGAGTTGTATAAAGGTACTACACCGAGGTGCATCAAAATGCACCGAGGTGTGTCGAGGTGCACCGTAATGCATTAAAGTGCACCGTTGTGCGCACCGTTGTGCGCACCGTTGTGCGCACCTTGATCGCTGAGGTGTATCAAGTTGTTGTGAGGTGCACCTATGCTTCACTTTTATAATATAGATTGCTTCCTCAGGCTAATTCCTGAACAATATCGTAATAGTTGAATTCAAAGACGCGACAAAATTTTAAAAATGGCGCTAAGAAGCAAAACTTAAGCAGACAAACGTTGTTCAAATCAAACGCACTCATTGCGACAAGGGTAACACTACCGGTTTCACACCGATATCGGCGCACGAAGTACATAATATTGCACTAGCTGTCAAAATATTGTTTAGAGAAAAGTTTGATCCTGATTTAAGACCAAAATAGCAAACAAATCCATGTCTAATTCTAATTTGGGAGGAACTCGGATCAACTCGTTTAACGAGAATTTTCTTAACGAATGTGATCAAGACGCCAATTCTGTGTTGACAGAACTAGATAAAGGTAAACATTTCGAACATAACCTGAAGACCAATGCAATAACAGGTTCGTTTTGTCAGGCTTGCGCTCGTCTAAAATAGGAGAACAATGTGAAGCTATTGTGCGCTTTCCCAAGCTGTTCGAGAAATATCCGTTTCCCATTCTGATAAACTCGTCATTCTTGAAGCTCGCTGAATTTTTCCGCTATGGGTAAGGATAATCCTGTACGAATTATGCACTTCGAAACATTCGTTTCTGTTGTAGATCCAATCTTCTTCGCTTATGGGTGCTTCGAGTGTGTCAACAAAGTGAGAAACATTTGGAGAAAATTTTAAATGTCGATGAATTCGTCAAAAGAATCTTCACTGTTATTCATACAAATGATCCCATAGCTAGAGCGCTTGCATTGCGTACATTAGGAGCTGTAGCTGGTGTTATACCAGAAAAACAACAAGTTCACCATGCCATTAGAAGAGCATTGGATAGTCATGACACAGTGGAAGTTGAAGCAGCCATCCATTCTAGTGTTCTATTCGCAGCTCAGTCCAAGTGAGATTTCCACATCGTCTATCCAAGTTTGTGTTTCAAAAACCTTTCTTTTGTAGGACATTTGCTATTAGCATGTGCTCGAAGGTAGCATCAATGATCGAATCTTTACAAACACCAATCGGCATGAAACTGCAACTGATACCAGTTCTGCGACACATGCATCATGACGCAAACACAGCTGCTCTGGTCAAAACGCTTTGTGTGAATTTGTTGCCCAAATATCCATCCGAAAATTTCGTAGTCGTCATTTTGGATTCGTTGACACAACTTTCATGTGCCACATTGATAGACATTCCGGATCAAGTTAATTTGTTGCTATCATTTTTGCAAGATCCGCGAAAACGAGTTCGATATCAAATACTTCGATCAATGTTGTCGTTGGCTCAGAAAGGGGCTCATCTATGGCCGAAAGGAGCTCTACGAAATCTCATTTCCAAAGCCATGACATGCAAGTGAGTGAACAGCGATCTCATGGAAATCGATTCTTTTCTTAATTCTATTTTATATTGTAGTGATCTCGGCAATGAACAGAGTCTCGTTTTGTCCGTTGTTCTGACTCTAACAGATTGTCCGGTTACTTGCAACGCTCTCCTCAACGAAGAACAATCGCTACTCGTTGAGTTATGTTCCAATTGTTTAGTATTGGAGCATCACACTGCAGCCAGTCAGGCTTTGGGCATTTTAACCAGCCTTGTTTCGTACTGCTACACGGAAAAGATCAGTCCACCACCTGACATTTACATGGAACAGATTAACTTGCACTTGGAAAGTTTAATTTACTCGTCGCTAATAAACGAAAAGCTGACCAATGAGTTGAGACAATATTTGAAGTGCGGTATTCGACTATCGGAGAAAAATTTTGAATTCGCGGAAGAATTTGTCGAACTGATCGGAGGAATATTGACCGATGAATTTAGTGAGTAGAAAGTTCTTGATCAGCAAATGTCTCTCTAGGAGCTCTATTTTTGAAGCGGCTTCAGAACAGCGTCAACTTTTAAGAATTTTATTTTAATTATTTCATTCCTAAAAATTCCATAAAATTCTTAAAAAGTTCCTTAAAATTCGTTAAAATCTTGAATTTGAGAAGTAAGGAATTTTTTAAGAACTAAGGAATTTGGAATCCCAAAAATAGGCGCTACTTCAGAATGTGAAATCTATTTCCACTTAACTTTTATCAGTGAGAAACACAAGAAAATTTCAAGAACTACTCTTACTTTTATTGTTACTGCCAAATGAAATGTTGACGGTAACGGTACGTTATTTATTCACAGTTTATCCAACAAAACATTCGATTTTGATGTGTGAAACACTCGGAGCATTATGTTCGCAATTTTGCAACAAAAAGTATTCAGCGCCACCAGCAAATACGTCACCAGATATGATGGTCGTTGAAGAGCCGAACAATCCATTCCAGCAGCTGTTGCCGAATTTGTTGCGAAAACTTGAGGCAATTGTAGACAATAACTTTGACAAAGATGAAGTGCGGTTGGTGGAAATCTTGTCAGCTGTTTGTTTGCAGTCGATGCTCGGTCATTTTATGCCTCAAAATGTGATCGACGTGTTTGACAAAGTCGCTCGAGTAACTAGCTATTGGACACAGTATCGAATTGCACGGTCAGCATCGAGGTAACAATTGAAATCGATGGCAAGTGTTTCACAATCTTTAATCGATATCCTGCTTGCAGATATGGTCAACACTATTTTGCATCGCGGCTGTACCACAATCTGTCGACACATGTGTCTGTGGAAAAGTTACATTTCTTCCTTTCGGCATTGGCGCAAATTTCGAAAGCCGAATGCATTCTGATACATGGACATACATACGAAACACTGCTGCACAACTATGCGGCAATTGATGTGAGTTTTCAGACTATGTCGCCTATACAGCCAATGATAATATCTGAACGACTGGAGAGAGCCGTGGAATTGTATTGGAAAGCTTTGGCAACTCTGAAAGCTAGCTCTTCCCCATCTCACCCACTGACATTTCAATCGGAATTCGTTCGCTTGAGAGCAACATTTTTGGATACTCTTTTCAATTTAGTTATCATCAAAAATACGCAAAGCATTACCCCACCACCGGCGATCGCTCAGACGTTAGCGCAGAAAGATCAATTGCAGAAATTCGGGCACGTTACGAATCAGTTAAGAAATGCAGTCAAGTTAATCAAATCCTGCGAGGACATGTACAGTAAACTCTATAAATCAGCCTTTGACGCCGATCCATGTACGCTGGAGTATCTGGAAATGTGAGTCACGAAATTACAGACTTTTTTAATTTTTCCTCTTACAGAAACGAAAGTTTGAGCTACAGACGCCTTTTCTGTCTGAAGCAGAAAGAAACTTTCGTCCCTCAAAAATGTCCTTCACTAAAAATTTAAACGAAAATTTCCAGCACACAACACATTTGCGGCATATTAGGCCAATCTATTGAAACTATCTGCTTCGTTCAACCATCCGATCCACCAAATATTCCCATCGAAGGATCGTATCCAGAAACAAAATATCTCATCAATTGCTGCAAGAAAGTGAAAAAAGAATTGTCTCATCTACCGGCAGAACAAGGCAATTTGAAAACCATTACCAGCAAACACACTGACGTCATAATGAATCAAATCGAAATCTTGATACGTTCACCGGTTTGTATGCCGAGATTCTTCTTCCAAGTGCTGCAAAATACGTCCATCAAACTGTCCATCAGTCCACAACCCCGAACCGCTGGTGACCCGGTTGTGGTTCAACCGGGTAGCAGTTTAGTTGTTAAAGTTGAAGGTGTGATTCAACATTATGGCCGCACACCAAGTTTATTCCGGTCTATTGAAGCCATCCAATTAACCTTGACGTCTCAGCTTATGACTGCCAAAAATAACGAATTCAAATCGGCAAACGATACAATCACTTTGACGCAAACAGTAAAACCGCATCGAGACTTTTTAACAGGTAGTTTTTTGCTGCCTTTAAACAACATGCAGTCGACCGGACAATTTGGTGCACCCGTTGCGGTCGGTGGCCAGTGGCAGGTTACACTGGAAGCATGTGGAGTCATTGATGGAAATAGCCAATTGTGGACGACTGGTCCGAAAAGGTAACTTCACTTAACACCGTTGATTTGTTCTTCAATAAGAAATCTTTTCTTCTTCTCAGTACGTTGCTGATTCGAGTGCCTGACGATCCTTCGAAGCAGTCCAGTAGTAGTAGTGCACCAATAAGAAGATTTTAAGAATAAAATTCCATATATGCAAATAACGTAAAGTGAAATATAACGAACGAGAACAATTTTCTTTTCGTTGATTTTGTTACATTCGACGCGGGGGAAACTGCTATCTTTGTGTTCATAAATATCGTACTCCCGAAACTTTTTTGACATAAGTTCAACACTAAAATTCCTTTATACCAGCCTAAGATCATAGGAAAATGTAAAAAATATTTTGACTATTTGAAAAGTTAAGAATTTTGACTAATTTCCGTTACGAGACGTCAAAATGTGAGAATTCAAAAAAGTATCAAATCCCAAAATCAACTCAACTACCTCCATTGCGATGATGCTTAGTAATAAACGAGCTTCTCACGATCTTAAACGACATGAACTTTCAAACGGAAGGATTTTCGGACGACCTCGCAACTCTAATCAAAGCTAAATTTGTCAACGTTCTCTGTGACCTACTTCAAAGGGTCAGTGACTGGTGCGACAAAAACGAATTATCAATTAATCCCTTCAAGAAGAAAGAAAGCAGAAAGTAGAAGGCATCAAAATTCCAGTAATTAAAGGTACACCCATTTTACATATCTATAAGACAAAGCGGCTTGGCATCACCCTAGACAGTAAGACACAGTGGAAAGACAATCTAGACGAACGTTTACAAAAAGCAACCATCGATTTATGGCAATGTAGAAGGGCGTATGGAAAATCTTGGCGTCTCTCCCCTAAAGTAATGTTCTGGATTGACACAACCGTAGTAAGACCTATTTAACTTACGGATGCTTTCTTTGGAGTCACATATGCTGTAGCCAACAAGTCCAAATCAAGCTCACAAAATTCCAGAGAATAGCTTGCAGAGCCATAACATGAGCTTGGAAATCTACCCCAACAGCAGCAATACAAGCAGCTCTCCATTGAACTCCACTGCATATTTTAATAGATACCGACCACTCAAGAATCTGGTTTACCATGAAATGCCATCAGATAAAATAGTAACCCAAACAAATTGGATAGGAAATTCTAAATAAAAGTTCCTTCTAAAGAAAATTGGATGAGTGGCCACGTAAAACCCGAAGGGATAGTAATATACACAGATGGTTCAGAGATAGACAACTCTGCGGGGGCAGGAATATTTTACGACAATCCAAAAATCAAGAAATCTATTCCATTGGGGGAATATTGATCCATTTTTTTGACGGAAATTACAGCAATTATAGAAGGCTGCAGCTATGAAGCAAATGATGTTCGAGATGAAAGAAAACTTTTCGTGATTTTCGGATGTCCATATCTTTTATTTTAAACCGTCAAGAGCGATTTCTAATTTCGCAGAGATATAAGTGAAATACCACGTTTTGACCACTTTTTCAATCGTAACTTCGAAAGTTTTCGGCCGATTTTGCCCAAATTCAATCCTGTAATCAATCAATTTCATTATCTTTCAGGAAAAAAAAGTTTTTTAAAATCGGATAAGATTTACCCGATTCATGTTGCACGTTGGGCCCTAGCAGAGATTCAGTTTTAGGGATCTGGCTGAGTCCAAAAGCTCAAAATCAAAAAAGTTTCTTCCATAAATTGTCAGGTGTTCCAGACCTTTCAAACAAAAAAAAAACTTCGAAAATCGAAAAGAATTTCCTCGAGTTATGTGCAAAAGACCAAAAACCACTTAAACGGCCCTAGCTCGGCACCCGTTGGGCCGACAGCGCCCAGATTCAATCCCATAAAGGATTTTTTGATTACCTTTTAGGATTTTTTTTTTTTTTTTGAAAATCGGCTGAGTTTTACTCGAGTTATCGAGTTGACGGACGGACATTTTTAAACCCGTACGAAGAAAAGGGGTCTTATGCGTTTACCACGACGTTTGTAACCAGCCCAATTTCGACCCGGGAGTAGGGGGAGCAGCGATTATGACTCCTTAGATGACGAATCAGCAATAAAAAAATGTCAGTCCGTCCGTCTGTCTGTCAACACGATAACTTGAATCTGGGCACTGTCAGCCCAACGGGCAATGAGCTAGGGCCGCTTAAGTTGTTTTTGGTCTTTTGTACATAACTCGGGTAAATCTTTTCCGATTTTCATAATTTTTATTTTGAGCTTTTGGACTCAGCCAGGGCCCTAAAACTGAGTCTCTACTAGATTTAGATTTATCAGTTTGGGACGACCTATTGTTGGTCTTGAAACACAGATCCTGGGATTCTTTGTTCCTTTTCCCGTTCATCATATAAATCATTATGTGAGTCTTCCTGTCGCTTCCAAGAACCGGTCCAAAATGACAGGTCCACATTTGATAGCCTCAGATGGTCTCACAGCAAAATTCCCAAGAATCTTGCGTCTCATTTGGAGGAATTTAGGGCAATCACATATCACGTGTATACCCGTTTCCTCTTCTAATCCGCAAGAACATCTTGGGGTCTCCGACAACCGCGTCTTACTCAGACGTCGGTTCAGCCCACAGTGCCCAGTGGTCGCCCCTACTACCCTTCTGATACGATCCCGGTCCATTTTGATAAGATCCTTGGCCCATTTTTCATCAGGTTTCGGGAAGAAGCGCTTCTTATGCGCGCCTCCTTCATACGCTTCCCAGCGTTCTGCGTGTCTCCGTCGCACCCAGTTGCTTAATGCATCATTGCATAATGCCTGGAGTATTGGTAGACGTGGCTCCACTCCGCTTTTTGTGGTAGCGGAGCCTACCCAAACCAAGGAAATCTGATTACTCAGTCCCATGTAGTTTTGATAATTCTTTCCCTCTTTCATCAGCTTAGAGGTCGAGGTGGGTGACATGAGCGCCCTAATCATCTTTTTACTGCCCGAACAGATAAAGATCTCTCTTCCCTGCCTCCCCACCTACTAGGGCCCAACGTGTTTTTTCTACGTAAATCGGGTAAATCTTATCCGATTTTCAAAATCTTTGTTTTTCCTGAAAGATAATTAGAAAATTGATTACGGGATTGAATTTGGGCAGAATAAAAAAAAATTAAATAAAAGATGTGGACATCAGAGAATCACGAAAATTAAATAATAGAAAATCTAGTAAGTTTTTACACCGTTTCTTCGGGCGGGTTTTTCAATATTGCCCTATCTGTAATTTCCAATACAATTTAATGTGGACGTAAGGCAATATTTACTTAGATACGTTCGAGTCTTTTCGTAACATCAACTCTGTTTGCCGCATCTCTTCTCATACGTACGGGTCCCCTCATATGTTTTATTGCTGATTCGTCATCTTAGGACCATGATCGATGCTCCTTCCTAAGCCCGGGTCGAAATTCGACTGGTTTCAAACGTCGTGGTAAACGCAATAGACCCATTTTCGAAGCACTACGTTCTTCGTACGGGTCTAACAATTATCGCATTTCAGATACTAATACTGTCTATTACTTTGAAACTTTTGTATTTCAAACAAACCAGCGCCATAAAATATTAAAATAAAATAATAATAAATATGAAGTAAATATTCCATCAGTAGAAACTAAAAATCCTATCTCAATTAATTCGTAAATCGACATCTCTTGTTTGCTCGACCATATTTTTGTGGAGGAATTGTATTGAAGCGAGCTTTATCTTGTGGATGAGCATACCGTACGACCATATGATGCGAATGGTGCTTCTCTATATGTTCGCATTTCGCACAGAGATCAAAATCATCACATTCGATGCATCTGTATCTATACCCTTTGATATCCTGTAGGCAAACATCGCATTCAAACGATTCTTGCAAAAAACTACTTGTGGAAGGATCTATAAGCGATCCTGTGGGAATGACTCCATTCTCGCAATCTCCTTCATCCCCGTTGGCTGTATTCGTATCTCTTTTCCGACCAGATTTAGCCAGCTCTTTAGTTAAGAAATCGTTCGTCTTTTCCAAATCGATAATTTTCAGCAACATTACTTTGCTAAACTTTTCGAAAAAGGACTTCGTACAACGCTTTTGAAGTTTCCAGTAAAATTTTAGTGGAATATTGTCGTATCCATCAGATAGATAGTATTTTAGGCTTAAATGTTGCTCCTTGTCATCATCCATCCTCGTTAAGCGTACGATATTTTCTACTTGGGGTATTGTCGAAATTGTAGAAAATATCTGTCCCATGATATCATTGGATGACAGCAGTGGATTACATTTTTTGAATCTTTCTAGGACATCGTCGGACGAAATACATTCGGTCCACACTGACGCAAGATCACTTAACCAACATGTGATTGACCTTTGCTGTTCACCTTCTAATTCGAATTTAATGGCAAACTCCACCGATTCCAGTTTTATTTGTGACCACCTATTTTTTGTAGTCAACTCAGTGCTGTCCATTCCAATGTCTTTGTTCCTCTTACATTAAAATTTGTGTCTATCACTTAGTTTGACTGCACACTAGGTTATGTTTACAGTGTTATGAGATCTTCGTGGGAGTCGCCAAATTACAGCCGCCCCCATCTTTATTGTGCGCCGCCAGAAAACAAACTGGTCGAAATGTTCCTCAAAGCGGCTTCGAGTCGTCGAACGTTTTTCTTTTTTCTATATCACCGTTAGGTAAGAATGAAAATTGTTTTTAAAAGCTTCAAATTAAAGATTTGAATCTCAGAAAAAGATTTGTGAAAATCGTTTGAGTTATTCGATCGGAAGACTCACGTTAGACCTCTGAGTCAATTGGTTGGACCTCTGAGTCAGTCTTAGAAAAAGAATTGCTATAAGTAGGTAGCCGAAAGTAGCAAAAACGTTTAAATAAACGCCAAATTGATTCTAATAAACGATAAAAATGAAGGCAAAACTCTTTTTTCTAATTGGCAGGATCTAAGTCTGTTACTTTACATTTGCAAATCGACCAGCTATAATGCTATAGAATGCTATAACTTAAGTCGTCCGGTAGATGATTGAAGGCCGTGTTAACCTAGCCCCTTCCCTTCTTTCCTAAATCACATTTTTCATACGCAGAGCATTATCATTGAAATTAACAAAAATTTCTGTAAGGAACAAATCTCCAATTCAATACAGAGAAATGACTTACAAATACAGCAATTTCAGCGCATGACACAGCGCCATTATTTATCTATTAATTTTTGTTTCGTCATATTGAAGAAAGTGCTTTTGGCTTGACATTTACCAAAGAGGAACTATAAAATCGGAGGCAAAACTTCTGCAAATTTAAGTCGATCTAATGCAGACAATTTCGGTAAATTGTCTTTTTATTATTGTGTGTTGTTATTACTTTTAGTCACTTAGTGACAACAATTTTTTGTTAAGTTTTCGAGATAACATTATCTGTTTACGTGATGTTTTCATGTTGTTTCACTGACAGGATATCTGTGAGCAAGGAAAGCAAATCATTCGTCCGTTCTTTAAAGGGGCTGTGAACACAATGTCGGGAATCGGTGAAAACAGTAGCAAAGCATCGACTGAGGTGGTGAAAACGGCAAAAGAAATTACTGTCGCAAAAAGCAATGTCTTCAAAAGTTTATTTACCTTTGATCGACAACTCATACGATTGGCTGGGTTGTCAGGTGCACTAGCTGTTGGTCTTGGAGCTTACGGTAGTCATGGTAAGACTAATCACTCAAGACATTTATTGGATTTCTAAATAAAAACATTTTATGAAATCTAGTCGTGTTGATGGACAGCAACATTCCGGAAGAGCAGAAGAATTCGTTTAGGGTGGCCAGTACGTATCACTTTTTCGGTACTTTTGGATTAATTGCTGCGTCCTTGACGAGATATCCTGCTGTGGTAATATTTTAAACTTTTCTTCTTCTTTTGCTGTCTTATGAGTGCAAAACTTCAGTTTCAATAATACACAAAAAAATTTTCAAATAAAAGTAACTTGTTGATGACATCATGCATGAACGAAGGCATTGAAGGTGCGCCGATAGCACATCATTGCTTCAGTTCAATGAAATGATTTTCAACTAGACCCTAGGAGAAATCTCTTCATTTTTTTAAAAGCTTTTGAGGAGAGAAGACTTTCAAACAAATAGATCAATCAGAGCTGCCGAACGAAAATTTGCTTGCAATACAATAAAATCATTAAAAAATTCTCAAAATTTTTATATATCGTTCTCCGAAGATAGATAAAATTTCCTCAAATTTGTTGGTTCTCATTGGAAGTAACACTATTTTTGTTTATTATAGTCCGGAACGTTAATGGCGATTGGAACTGCAGTTTTTTGTGGATCTTGCTACTATTACGGTCTGACAGGTTAGACTTGAAGAAAGTTTGAAATCGATGAAAGAAAAATTTAATTTAATTTCCTTAGGCAATACAGTGGCTCGTAAATTTGCACCATTTGGTGGTACTACTCTTATAGCAGCTTGGCTTTCTTTTATTTTGTAAATTATTTCATGGGGTGTAAGCGAAATGTTTAATTATATTATTATTAGCAAAGTGGTTGGAGTGTTTTTTTAGTTATGAAGAAATCGTGGCCTATGCGGATGACTCAACCTTATTAGCAGATACTACGAATGGTTTCTGGAGAAGGGGATTGACCATATTTGAGGTGTACGAGATGAAGATAGGTGTAAGGAAAACTAAGGTTATGCATGCTGGCAAATCGCGGAAAAAGGTATCTTGCAGTTAAAATGGGAAGCAGTTGGAACAAGCTTCTGAGTTTTCTTCAGAGGATGGCAATTAACTTAGGGAATTCAAAGAAAGGTGGATAATCGGAAAAACAGTAGCCAGTCAGTTGAGGTCGCATGTGTTCAACAAGAAGGAATTAAGATTTGATATGGTAGTGAAAGCTGGGTGGACTCCGGATACCTACTGTATGACTTGAAGGTTTCTGATATGATGGTTCTTAGGAGCATAGCAAAGGTAGCAGTGGGATATTTATATCAGTAACAACGACATCAGGGTAAATTAGGAGTTACGTCTGTGAAAGAGGCGGCAAGGGTTAGTCGTTTGAGATGGCACGGGTATGTTCAAAGGATGGGTAATATAGGTACCGGGTGCACGCCCTAAGAGTAGGGTAAGGAGAAGGCTTTAAGTCTCAATTAAATCAAATTTAGAAGTGGGGAGACTTTATAGTCCCAGAAAGAAACTTCTGGACTTAATGGCGCAGATATCAATGTTTATAGAGATGGATCAAAGTTGGAAGAAGGGTCCGGCTTAGGAATTTATTTCGAAAATTGAATCCAAATCTCAGAACCATTAGATAAATATGCAACCACTATGCAGGCCGAAACATGACCGATATCCATAACGTGTAAAGTTCTCATTGACATGGACACGAGTGACAAGAATGTACACATATAATCGGATAGTTAAGCGGCTCTTAGTTCGCTCAACAGTCACTTCTACATCTCAAAACTTGCACTTAAATGTACGGAGCTTGTAGAGCAGCATCTATGGACAACATCACTAAGTTATACTGGGTTCTAGGACATAGCGTCCATATTAATGAAATGGGCGACGAATTGACTCAGAAAGGCAGACCTTTTGAGGGCACAGGATTGTATTAGCGTCGTTAATAGCGAAGCTGAATTACTAGCTACAAGCGACTAGCGTTTCGCTAATACCAATGTTAGCGGACCTAACTTTCACTACTCGCTAATAGCTAAATTTTTTTTTCTTCGTATCAAGGATCTTTCTTCCATGGATATGATAAAAAAATTCAAGCGTATTATAGACAAAACTCAGTGTCCGTCACTTGTTGGACAATATAGAGATTATTTAATCACAACAAAAACCCTTTTTAAAAGGCAAACGTGACGGAAGTCATCGTCTCTTCTTCCAAAACAACTGATATTATTCGGGTGACGCTTACAACTTCGGAACGCAAAAAATTCTTTGGAAATATTTTCATTTTTGATTAAAGAAATGCGTCACAAATGCCGGACTTCCCAATGTTATAGTTTCTCTGTTCTTTCAGATTTGACACGAAAAAAAAAAAATTAAGTTTTGCGTGATGTGTGGGTAGCGAAAAAAATTTCCGGCGAAAAACATTTTCAGCGAAAAAAAATTTCCGGCGAAAAAAGTTTCTGTAGAAAAAAAATTTCCGGGAAAAAAGGTTCAGCGTAAAAAATTTCAGCGAAAAAAATTTTCAGCGGAAAAAAATTTTTCAGCGAAATAAAATTTCGGAGAAAAAAAAATTCCCGGCAAACAAAAATTTCCGGCGAAAAAAAAATTTCATCGAAAAAAATCCGGCAAAAAAAATTTCCGCGAAAAAAATTTCTGGCGAAAAAAGTTTCTGTAGAAAAAAATTTCCAACGAAAAAAAATTTCATCGAAAAAAATTTCCGGCAAAAAAAATTTCCCGCGAAAAAAATTTCTGGCTAAAAAAAATTCCGGCGAAAAAAAATTGGAATTCTAAAAGTATAAGAATTGGATACAAAACATATGCAAGGGAAACACTCCGACAACTACAACACTCCACAAAAAACCTTATCATCAAAGGAATATTTACGAAAAACCGCCCTGTAGGATCGCGTAGCGTGAGTTTGGCCCGCACTCAGGATATCACAACCCGAATCACTCAACATATTTAATAATTTAATTTTCCTGATTTTCTGATGTCCACAACTTTCATTCAGAACCTTGAAGAGCGAATTCCGTTTTAATTTCGCTAACATATAAGCGAAAAAGTTCCATCAACCCTCAAAGAACTATGTATTAGACTGATTTTGCCCAAATTGTTTCAAATCTCGCAATCAAATGTTTGATTATCCTCTAGACAAAAAAAAGATTATGAAAGTCAGAAAAGATTAACACAATTGGTTAACACGTCGAGCCCTAGTAGAGATTCAGTTTTAGGGCCTTGGCTGAGTCCAAAAGCTCAAAACTATTTTCTTCCATAAGTGTTCAGACCTTTCAAACAAAAAAAATTTATGAAAATCGGAAAATATTTGCTCGAGTTATGTACAAAAGACTAAAAACCACTTAAATGGCCCTATCTCATTGGCCCTTGGGCCGACAGTGCCCAGATTCAATCCCAAAAAAGATTTTGGGACGTGGTTACAAACGTCGTGGTAAACGCATAAGACCCCTTTACGAAGAACTTCGTACGGGTCTAAAGAGGATCAACCAAGAGGCCTGGTTGCAACTTTATTATTAACGACCAATAAACGAAGCTAAGTGACTAGGGGACTTTCACTGGGTGAACAAACCATCTCCATGGCAGAGGATATGATGGAATGAAGAAGTGCGGTCCACCGTTGATAAAGTTTGATGATGATGATTCCAATAAGCATGGAAAAGCATCCATCCTATTATTTTGGTAGCGTTTCAAGACTGCGTGCATGGTATCCCGAAAACTGCCGGGACTGACAAAATATGTCCTTGTTCCTTTTTGTCTAAGTCAAAGAATTTTTTCTAAATTTTCAAATATTTCAGGAAAAATTCGCAAAACGATGAGGCGCTCAGAGGATTTTTTGTAAGGGTTTGTTGCGCTATAGCTCTCATTTCTATAAAAAATGGTGAAATAAAACATTTTCCTCTACAATTTGCGTAAAATTAAATACCAAAACTTGCTCATTGTTTTATAATTTTTTTAACTTTAAAAATTCCTAAAGTTAAAGAATAAAATTTAAAAATTTTAAAATTAAAAAATAAAAAATTAATTAAAAAAATCCGTCGAGTTTTGGGATCAAATGGGATGTAATTTTTACCATTTTTCAGCAATTGGTACCCAAATGAATAATATTTCTTTGAAAAAATTCACTGTGAGACGGCGCGGCATCCCAAGATATCCGGACTTTGTAGATCATTTTTTGTGGTCGGTTCAATTGAAATTTTTTACAGAATACGATCATCGATGGGAAAACTGAGAAGCTCGATGAAGTTTTTGTAATTTTTTTTTTCCGCACAGGCATTTTATGCTCGCATATTAATGACCTGTTTCCTTCTAAATCATCTAAATTTATTGCAAATAAATAAAAACATTTATTCAAACTGTTGATTTTCTGTTTCGTTATCCGAGCCGCAATACGAATCGCTGTCAGCATCCAATTCGTCATCAAATTCACCGTCTGTCGAAGATGTATCAGAACACTCGGCAACAAATTGTTTCTTTGTTTCTTTCCGATCTAGACGTGAGTGTGTAATAATTTTTTTATGTGGAAAAGTTATAGAAAATCTGAGATTACCAAAATTTTTGGGTTTATCGCGTAAATTATCGAGATTGTAGTGTAGCCAATGGCATTTTTCTTTCGCTTGGACCAGCCTGGGCCACGAAAGTTTACTCAATGTTTTTGTGAGGCGTACCACAATATTCAAGCCACGAATTTCATGTGAAGTTCGTTCCGAATTGACACATCCAAAAAGATTCAACGCTGCAGCGAATTTCATATCTTCTATTTCAAAACTGAAAGAAAGAAAATTAAGCGAGGTGAAATTAGACAATTCTGATTATTCATACTACACGTAAACAAATCTGGCTTTCACTTTCAGATAATAGTCCTTTACGTCCGGTGCATATATTGTTAAAACAATCAAACTATCTAACTGATGCCATTTGATTTTCGGAAATTTAAATACAGAAACCAACTCAATAATTGGATTATTCATTGCAGTCAATGAATTTTCGGCTGAATAAATTCCGGAATCTGGAGTTGCATCAACCAACGGACTGGGTTTCGCTTGTTCTTTATCTGTTTCTTCTCTAACTGCAGGGCACTTTTCAGCTTGTTCATCTCCATAAGCAGCTTGTATCTAAAATGAAAATTCATTGTAAATCTAATCAATGTGCAGTGTGCCCCATATATTACAAATTTTATCAAATCCTCTTCGTCAAACTGAACATCATAATGACCTTCGAAATCGAAATCTACTTCATTCTCTGGAGCATATTCACCGACATCGGCATCAATCCAATGTTTAGTAGATGGATCAAACTTTCCAAAATTATTTGTAACAATCCAGTTATTAACATTAACATCTTGAGTTTCGTCCCTTAAAACGACTCGATATGAAGAAGACTTCAATCCGTAAGCATATTTATCTGGACCGCCTGGTTGCACTGATCGCACATAGACGTACGACTGATTGCCCAAAAAGTTATCGTAGATATCGTCGCAGATGGTGTCACACCAACTTTCAGAATCAATAGGACAAATACCAATGAGTGCACAGAATATTGCCTGGAAAAATCAAATTTAAAGATTGCATTAGGTTGAGTCTGTAACTCCAAGAGATTTCTGTGCAACGCCTCTGGGATTACCGTTTGCGCCTATGTGTGCTAATGCTCATGTACTCAAAGCTTCAATATAAGTTACAAGTGGCGCTATAAACTATTTGTCTTAAAAAAGAAAGTTTGTTTCGAACTTACCTGAAATGGTAGCGTTGTTATAAAATGTTGCGGTATTTCGAATAATTCGTTTGTAGGAATCATCAAAAATTCACCCAAATCGACGAAAAAAACTTCAGCTGTCACGTAATCAGTTTCATGGAATAGTTTTAGTATTTTTGCTCGTCTGAATTCATCATTTATCTTGGCTAAACAATTTTGGGCGAGCGTATTATCAGTCAATGTGGTAAGATTTTCGGGCAGCGCTGCAAACTCATCGATTTCTCTATGAAGCTCCATCAATCTAAAGGAATTTTTTCATCATCTTTTTCTGTTTAGATGGAAAAGAATTGTATGTGAACCTTGAAGAAGAGTCAAAGTTTCGAATGTAAATTCGATTGGGATGGTAGAAATTACAAAGCAGGACCTTATTGAATTTGTCCAATGCTAATTCGTCCCAAACATCTTTGCTCAAGCACAACAATTCTTCCTCATGTGCGGACGCTGTTGATGAATGTTTTAGCAGTTTGTATGAGGGTTTATTGGAGGTTTCCGAATCGTCATCGGTCGACGTCCAGTTCAAAAGCGATACATCATTGGATTCATCGAGATCTATCGATGATGTATCAGAGTTATAAAAAACTTTATCTGCAGGCTGCGTTGATTTCGATGTTCTGACATCTTTCGGAGGTTTCAGCAACTCTGCAGGCAAAATAGTGAAAGTTCATTTTATAGAAAGAAACAAAGTACGATTTCAAACCCGCTTTATCTGCTAACGCTGTTAGTAGCTCAAAGGGTTTTGTGTCCTTAACACAAAAATTTCCTTTTATTAAATTGTGTTTAATTGAAACTGCCCGAATTTCCTCAGTTACTGAATGCAATATTTCTATCACTTCCACCGATTCCAACCACAAAGTGTTCATGATTGAAAGTTTGATGAATCCTTGGCAATAAGCGTAATTTTGATTTCGAATCCATTTTATTACTTGAACCATAATTTTGGGATCCCATTCACTGTCGAAGTCCTGCGGTCGTATACCGGCTGTGCAGAATGTTATTTTAGCGCATAGATTTGAATAAGAAGTGATATTGAAATGAAGGCGTAATATGTCGAAAATTTGTAAAAATCGAAAACAAATTGCCACGAATGGCATAAAAACTACCAACCTATACGAACGTCGACAGCTTGATGTGGGAAATTTTTAAATTTTTCCGGTAATTCCAGGAGATCGGTACTGTAGCAAGACACGATCTGGTTCGAATCGACCAACAAGACTTCGATGCGCTGTCTATGTAATATTCCCATATGCCTAAAACGACAAACACGTGCATTTCAACGTTCTCTTCAGAGTCGAAGCTACATTAACTACACTAAACGGAAAATTTTAACGAGTCAAAATGATCGGGGCTAACAATGAAAAATTTCCCCTTCATAGTTAGAGTAAATATAACATTAGTTGGTGTAAATATAACATTTTTGCAACAGCCATGGTTACATGATTCCTGCAAACGTGTTATGCATAACTACGAAAGGGAAAATTTTTAATGGTTGGCCTCAATATAGTTGCGCTAAACATGAGATTTCTCTGGGTGTAGAGTTGAGGGTAAACTAAAAAAAATGCGGTAAGTGACAGATAAAAATGTAGATGCTATTTGCCCAGGGTCTGGAGCGAGAAGCCCGGATATTATTTAACTTATCATAGACGCTGAAGTCCGTGATGTTAACATTTAGAAGTAGAGCAACGTTGAAATGACATGCTCCCAGATGAGCTAGGAAGGTGTACTGAAGACACACCGGTGACGAATAGCATCTACAAAAATACTCCACTCCGAAAAAATGTTACAAGATCTTTCTGAGAATTTTTACACGATTGTTCGTTACAGGTTTTTTGTGTGTCACCTATTCGAAATAGATACAGCAACATACAACATCAAACAAAAAATAACTTTAGCGAATTATTTGAAACATGAAATTGTGCCGGTCGCAAGAAAGTATTGAGTTAAGCGAAACCGTAAACGGTAACTTTTTTAAAGAAGCTGCCGTTTCGATTGATTCAGACATACCACACAAATTACAGTCCATTTACAAAGTACGCACGTTAAAGAAAGCATTTGTTTACCCCACACTCCCCCTCCCTCCTCGCACGCATATTTTCGTACATCTCATCGATGTGGACGCTCTCTTGATTATGGCAAACAGAATAGATGTTGCAAAAAGACTCGAACGTATCTGAGAAATTATTGTCTTAACTCTTAAGTGTATGAAATTACATCAATAAATTGGATTAGAAATTTCGGGAAGGGCAATATGGAAAAACCCGTCCGAAGCGACGGCATAAAACTTCTCCACATCCATAAAACAGCCCAAAGTTTAAAAAAAAAATCTAACAATTTTTTTTTTTGTATTAGGGCCGATCTTCGAATCGACCTAGAGCACTAAGGAGAGGCCACTGATCCATACTTCCATGAGCAAAAATGTTTGCATCTTTTTTCTCTGCAAAACCGCACAAAAATCTCACAATTAAAGAAATATTCACGAAAAATTGCCAAATATCGTATGAGTGAGTTGGGCCAAACTGAGGACTCTACAGCCCGGAACCACTCAACAGATTTTCGCTAATTTAATATTCGTGAATTTTTTATGTGAATATTTTTTATTTAAATCCTCCAAGAGCGTTTCTCGTTCTAATTCCGCAGAGATATTAGTCGAAAAACCGCGATTTTAACCCCTTTTTCGACCATAACTTAGAAACATCTTAACCGACTTTGCCCAGATTCAAATTTGTTTCATTCAAATTCATTTATTTATTTATCTTTCGGGGAAAAAAATGATTTTGAAAATCGGATAAGATTTACCAGATTTATGTAGAAAAAAAAACGTTTTGCCCTAGTTGAGACTCAGTTTTAGGGCCGTGGCTGAGTCCAACGACTCGAAACCAAAAATATTCTTGTTTTTACTGTCGGGCATGCCCAGACCTTTCAAACATAAAAAAATTTATCAAATTCGGAAAAGATTTACGCGATTTATGTGCAAAAGACAAACCACTTAGGCGGCTCTACGTCGAAAAATGCCCATCTGTAATACCAAGCCCACTTTTGGTACAACCTTGCAGGGGAAAAAAGATTTTAAAAATCGGGTTATCGGCGGACGGAGAAAAAGATTGAAGAAAATCTGGTAGAATTTACCCGATTTAAATAGAAAAAACACGTAAAGCCCTAGCAGATATGAATTTGTAGAGTTCCAGCCCTTGGACTTAGGGCACAAACAAAAAAAATCTGCCATAAATTGTTGGACTTTCATAGATCTATCCATTTAAAAAAAATTCAGGAAAATTGAAACGACTTGTTCGAGTTATGTAAAAAAACTCGTATGACCCCAGTATCTACTCATTTTTGGGAGCCAAGTCCAAGGGCCCAACGTCAAAAAATTTTCTTCCATAAATTGCTGGCTTTCATAGGCCCATCGATTAAAAAATGAATTATGCCCTTCTACTCCATCCTCAAATTCGCCGCCGATTCGCCCGCGTTTGTCCGGCGGAGTACTTTAATACTAACATTCGCATATCCAGACATACGGACCTGATATACGGATATCTTTACATTCGGATATTTGGACATCTAGACTTCCGGACATCCGGACAAAGTTCGATCTGAATTCTGCTGTAAGACCCTGACTTACGTCAAGAGAATTAGGATGTATTGGAACACACTTTTTCCGAACTTCCCTCCACCTCCCCTTAAGAGCGTGCGTATTTTGTGAATGACCTCTTACTCAAAGTATTTATTTTTATACTAAGTGACAGTTATCTTTGCTTTGGCTTTAAGCGATTCTTGCAACCCTTCTAGTCTATGGAATTTTCCCAACTTTTTTTGACAAAAATTTAAAAAGCCGTAAGTTACACAATAAAATATGTTCACAAAATCTTTCTGTTTCTTCCTTTAACTTAGAGATGTAATCTCTTCCAACGTACATAAGTCATATTTTCATTTTTCTTATAATTCGCTGATACCGATCTGAATTAAATGGGTAAAATTATAGAAGTATTTACTTGTTTTCTTCAATTTTCACAATTTTACCACGTGAATAACATTTTCCTCCATCTGCATCGGTGGAAACGATGCAAATATTACCCAAATCAAAGGGGAAATGAATGACATGATTGTTGACGTCTTCAAAGTACTTCATTAGTCGAAATTGAAATGCCGAAACGCTGTTGCTTGATTGACAATTTTTCCACTTGCTTTCGTTTGTGTCTCGGTGTTGCCTTAAGCGCACAGTAAAATGAACTGGAGAATTAATCCGTAGTATATCAAACTTGACGTAACCACTAAGTGGAATGTCACTTCTAGAGCGGTCTAACTTAGTAATCGTATGCCGATCGGGGCAATTTATTTGCCCATGGCAAATGCCAATAGTCAGAAGGCGTTTGCAAAATGGTTTATACATGTTCGTCTGCGACTCTTCATTCTTCATTCGGCTCAACTAAACAATGGAAAACGGAAGATTGCAAAAATCGATTAATGTATTCGGGGAAAAGTCTTCAGAGGAACCGAGTCATCTGGTGGCAGCTCTTCAACTTACCACTCGTCTAGGTTTATCGTTAAATATATTTTTTCGACGTTGAATTGGCTCATACAGATGCTTACGTAGTGATTTGCCGAGAAATGAAAGAGTCAATAAAATAGAATCATTGACTGAAAATTTTAATAAATTTGATTAACCACTGAATACTTCTTGCTGAATTCTTCAATGCTAAAGCGTTGGTCTATTTCTAGATGCCCGGAACACGGATTTTTTCTCTTTGTAGGCAACGCTTTAGCATAGCAGAAGAAAATCCGTGTGCCGGGCATCTAGACACAACTTTTTTGAAAAACGTTCTTCCAAAACGTTGCTCTACATCAAATTATCTACCAGAAAAGATGTTGAAAAAAAGAAGTTGGTTTCAAATGAAAAATGCTATTGTTGCTGAACTTCTCTGGAGCAAACTCCACCGAGCACCGGAGTCTGTATCAAGTCAACTTCAAGGAAGAGCTTTTTCACCAAGGTTTTTAGATTCATACGAGGTCGAATTTAGAATCCGACGATAGTTTTTCGTTTTAGGGAGAAATCTGTCATGGAACTTAGTGGTGTGTTGGAGGGGTTTCTTCATCATTTCTTTGGAGCACTTTCCAAGTCTAAAGTAAAAATGTCAAAATTGAAATTGGATTTTAGCAATGGACAAGAGAAATTGTCTGTAGATAAAAGCTGCCACCGAATGAATCTCTCAATACGACCTCTTACCTCTGCTAAATTTAGAACATTTTCTGGTATATCACAGTTTCCTCTTATTTCCATAAACTCGATCAATCTCGGCAATTCTTTGTTATTTTTTTCATCCACAAACACTATCGATGTAGTTTTTGACTTGTTGTTCCTCTGTACATAGACAAGCAAATTAGCGAACCGCTTCTGAGAAGCGAATAAAAACTTATACCTTTCTTGTGAGCAAATTCTCATGGGAACCTAGAAGAACGGAAAATCGTTTGACAAAAAGAGTCCACGTTGCTGGCAGCGTGCAATGAACGATATGGTTCGCCCTGCAAACGTTTAAGTCCGCCAAAGTTTCATCAGTGCAAATAAGCATTTTGAACTCTCCGGGTCTGCAAGATTGGATCGCTTTCTTTATTTTCACTAGAAAGAAAGCAAATTCAATACTTTCTATGTTAGGAAGTGTTAGAATCATAATTTACATATTTCAAGTGAATCCATATTGTCATGGCATTTCCAAAATTTTATCGGTGTACACTGCAATCTTTTCCATGTGCGTTGGAGATCTTTGAGTTCGCTGAAGACAAGAACGGTCAGCTCCAACGCATAATTTAAGCCACACAGATAAGCTAGTCAAGTAAATGAAAAGTGGTTTCAGATGCAACGAAATAACTGACGAGCTATTCATAAAAGTCGTCCGTCAGCAAAACACCGAATGCGTACACATTCCATAACCCCACACACACACTTACACATTAGTTTGCTAAATTTAAGTTCCTGACTCAGGTACTCTACAACCATTTCAGTTCTTCCATAAACTGCTGCCTCAACATAAGATCCGATGCAAAGAGCAAAGCGATCTGATTCGATGTAGAAGTGTTCCAATAGCGTACTCCATGTTTTCGATGTAATTATCGTCTTTGGATGAATTTAATTGATTAGTTTGTAATTGTCTTTCATTGGACCCGTACAAAGAATCAGTGGTTTATTACTAGATGTGAGCGGGCCGCCCGAAACTCGACCAAAAACCCGACTCGAACCGGACCCAAATCAATTTGTCGGGACGGGTCGGATTTTTGAATTTTGTCGGGTCGTGTTTTCATTTCCGTTTTTTCGGGTCGGGTCGGGTTTGAAGACTTATTGTTTACTGGAGAAAATATTCCTCCTATGGATAAATTTCCCGTCTCCCGATGAAAAAGGTGTTTCAGCGTTAGTGGGCTAATTTTTTTTTTTTTTTTTGCGAAGAATGACAATGGCGAACTAGAGACGCAAAAAACTCAGAATTTAAAGCATTTTCTTGTACGGGTCTAAAGCATCTTGTTTTTTTCAAATAACCTGCACATCATTGTCGCATAACTGATAGATTTGGCAAATTTCCTGCCGGAAGTTTTTAGAAATTAAGTCAATGTTATCAAACACCAGACTCAGGATACGTTTATGGTTGAACAATTGCAATCGATGTGTCATTAGTCGGTACAGACACGGAACAGTGGTGACCATAATTTCAGTTCCATTTAGTAATTGACTCTAAATAGACGTGTTTTAGAATTAAATTTTTGGATTTGTTTATTGTCGAAATTACCAGGACAATATCGTCTTCATAAAATCCACATGCCTTAAAACATTTTATGCCGTTGGTGTATCGAAGTAAATGTCTGCAACGCCGCTCTATTTCATTTACTTCTTCGTATGAAGCACATGCTATGATCGAAAGTGGTCCACAACCATCAACTATTCGTTCGTCCTGGACTCGTTCCTTTAAATTTAAAATTCAATAACTTACAGTAGCAGTTTACGTATTCGAAATTCGTTTGTGATTTCTAACTTTTTGAAAATGTCTTCGATGAAAGGGTTCCTATTCAAGACAAGTTAAAATTCAAAAAATTCGATGTGGCAGCAAAACTACAGTCAAGAAGGTTTTCCTGAAAAAATCCGGACCAAAGATAACATTTTGTAGAAGTTACCTCCCCTTTTCCGCTTTTTATTTGGTTCAGGGGTTACGACTCTAGTTTTCTATTGTATTGATGCTACCCTCAGAGATTGTAAAATGTCTAGATTTTGTAAAGTGTAACAGGGCTAATAAGGTACTGAGAATGGAGAAAAGAGTCTTAAAAATGATCAGTTACGGCTGGAACAATCTAATGGACACTCACAATTAATAACGAGCATACTGCTGGCAGGTACGTCCAAGTGGTTCCAGCTCTCCCATTATTTACGATAATCAACGAAAATCCTCTCAAAATGCGTGGCCATCCGACTTTTTGGATTCGATAGGTTTGGGTGATGCTAAAATGTAATCATTTTTATTCGAGTCCTCATTTTGAAATAGTACATTTCAACATATCCCAATGTGTACGTATTCCGAGTGTGAAGCACGAGGAAAAT
>WJQU01003443.1:0-22601 GCA_029228625.1 Pseudolycoriella hygida
CCTAAGTCTTATAATTTTCTTTTACACATAAATGAACAAACAGGACTAGCAAAACTTCAAACTTCTTTCAAACATTCTGTCAAAATTTTATTATCATTCTATTAGCTTATTTAAGTTACCCTAATCTGGAACATAATTTAATAATTCAACTTGACCTATGGAGTAGACAACAAGATGCTCCCTGCACTCTCAACACCCTGGGTTGAATATAGTAACTGAGGTAACGAACGCTTTCTTTATATTGAATTTTTTCTCCGTTAATTTCTAACTTCGGTAAGTTACCAGGTCTATTACCCATACGATCATGTTTTCTAATGTAAAGTGCTTCAGATTTACTTGCATTCACTTTCACCTTCCATTTGTGGTAATAATCTTGGAGCCTGTAGAGGTGGCTCTGCACATTAGATTTTGCTCTGGCTGGCGATAATCTGGTGGAATAAGTGTTTGTGACAACCGCAAAAATAGATAGAGTCGTGTTTGTGTGCATGGGAAGATCAGCCATAAATATGATAATAATAATAATCCCAATGGCACTGTTTAGTCGGGAGCAGCACTGTTAAGTGACTGGTTCGACAGCCGGGGTGTTACACAGAGTAACTGCCAGCTAGTGCGGACTAGCCACACTAGGGACCACATGCTTAACGTGTATTCCGAACCACGCCTTCAATTGAAGGATTTGTATTTCGATTTTTTGAAATATGATAAACAGAAGGGGTCCGAGAATAGAGGCTTGCGGGACTCCATCGTTTACTAGCACAGGGTCTGACAGGTGATTTGCCAGTTTTACCCTGAATTCTCTTTGCTGGAGATATGATAGAGTGATCTTTATCAGATAATTTGGAAATTTCACATTAATCATTTTGTAGATCAGGCCCTCAATCCACATCGTGTCAAAAGCTTTTTTTACCACCCCCATCTGAAAATTCATCGTTACTATCGAAATCCCCTGTAAGAAAATTTGATTTCCCTCAGAGGATTTTTGTCATCTAATTGATCCTCAAGTAATAGTTATTACTTCTCAGAAGTAATGACCATTACTTGAGGACCCATTACTTGCGATACCATATAATGTATACGAATTGTTTTCATTCATATTTGTATTTGTATTTGTATTTTTGTTGTGAATGAAATTCACTAAAAACTTTGTCCTAATATTGCTTGAAGTGAAAAAGGAAACTAGAAAACCAGTCGAAAAAAAATTATTGTCAACTTAATGTTGAATTTACAGAAACTTTTATCGGCCACTTTTGTTTTCGCATATTTTTTACGCAAAAACACAATTTTGACTTGGCCGATAAATATCACTGATCACTGTTATATTTAATTTAAATTTAATGATATTTCACTTCAAGCAACATTTAACACAAATTTTTCTTCATATTAACTGTATTAACAAAAAAAGGACATACCCACACCAAGTGAGTTCGAATTTTGAGCTGTCAAAAAGGTAAACAAAAAGTTTTGGTGCGACGATTGTCTGTGTAATGGCCAACAAATTGTTATTCCTATGATCCAGTATTGAAAATGAAAAAAAAAATATTTTCTTTCTGGGTCCAGACCAGTTGCACATTTCATAACGGCACAACGTCTTAGAATGATCATGTTGCATTAAAAAAAATAAGAAAAACTAAAGTAATTCAGACTGCACTGGCCTATATTAATTATAATAAATAACATTTAATTGATTTATTTACTGTAAACACAAATTCAACACAAAATTCAATATAAAACTACAAAACAAAAATATCACATCGTCGCACCAAATTTACTTTTTTTGTTTATTTCTTTGACAGCACCATATTCTTTCGAATCTTCGAAATTCGACGTAAAAATGTCAGAGGACGGGATATTTTTTTGGAGGGATATGAGTCGACGCTCATAAGATGAAACCACATGATGTTTCCTATTACATACATCTACAACCGAAAGTCTTAACCTCAACAAAGAAATAAATTAATTTAGATTAGGCCAAATTCAATAATACAAAATGTTAAAAAGATGTCAGCGATCCCAGGATTGCTGTAAAGTCATTATTTTTTGCATTCAAAACAATACCTGCCGCTACAAAGGCGTTCGGAAAAGTGCTCATTTGATCATTTTCCCAAACAATCACTTCTTGGTAATCAGTCCGATTGGAAAAATAATAACTTTACGGTAATCCTAGCATAATTTGTTACGTATTTCGGGCTTTTTGTTTCACTCAAACTAGAAAATCGACATAACAAACAATCCTCGGAATAAAACATACCATCAAAAAATGATTTTCTAATTTTTTTGCTAACACTCTTCGTCGACTTAAAAGTGAAGTTGTGTCGATTTATAGTTGGTTTGTTCCAATTTCATTATTAGAAGTGACAATCGATAGATAACGGGTGCTGATGTCAATTTAACATTCTTTTCAGGTTTATTCGCAAAAACAACGTGACGAAAAACAAGATATGAAAAAATATACCGAAAAAAGTGACAGAAACCAGAAATGCTGGTTCAATGTTGTTGTCACCTCTCGATTGTATTCCATGAGAATGGCACGATCTTTTTTTTTTGTTAATAAGACAACACAACAGTATTTCATCCATCATAAATTATTCTAATTCTTATTCTAAATTCATTCACGTTTAAGTTGATGACAAGTCTGAATGAAGAAACTACAAGAAAGTTGTTAAGATGAGGTTATGTGTTCTTCGTGAAATCAAATTTTCTTACAGGGGTTCGATAGTAACGATGAATTTTCAGATGGGTAGGTAAAAAAATAACTCACATTGGATGCTGTGAAAATAATTCATTACATGAGGGATCACTTTTGTGAACTCGGGAACTTACGAGTGAGTTTTGAAGCAACTCGCTTTGGAAACTGTTTTTTGACTCGTGTAGTTGTATACCTCGCCTTCGGCTCGGATATACAAACTCTACCGTCGTCAAAAATAGTTTCCAAAGCTCGTTGCTTCAAAACACACTCGTAAGTTCCGCTCATATCACAAAATTGATCCCTCATGTAATGAATTATTTTCACAGCATCGAATGTAATCTACTATTTCAATATCTAAGAAAGCAGCGACCGTTACTTTACTATCGTTGAAACCAAGGACACATTCCTCAAATAACCTTATGAGGGCATGTACTGTTGAGTGTTTTCCTCTGCGTACAAAATTTCATGCAGAATCTTTTCAAGAATCTTGCTCAGGTTATTTAGGAGGCTAATAGGTCTTAAATTTTTGATCATTTGCTGGTTTACCGGGTTTAGGTATTGGAGTGACATGAGCCATTTTCCATGGCTTCGGAAAGTAGCCTTTCAATAGTATGTGATTTATCAACTGTGCTAAGAAGTTATGCGCCGATCATGGAAGCTTTTTGAGTGTAATATTCGGAACAGAATCAGGCCCAGTTTATTTCTTTTTTTTGAGACTTCTGAGCATGAGTTTAATTTCTTCTGGATTTGTAAGCGCTATTTCAGACATATCATCGTGATTACTTGGCGCCGACGGAAAAGAGCGCACTTCGAATTCTACTTTCTTATTGAATAACGGCTCCCCCATGTCTCGATTTTGTCTGTGAATCTTGTCGTACTCATTAGCAATAGCATTTGCTTTGTCAATGGGATTAATCACTAATGTGCCATCACTCAATTTAAGGGATGGTATTACGGTGTTGTCACTTCTTAAGAGTTTATTAATATTTTTGTACATTTCATGATTTGGTTGTATTTGTCTCAGTCTATTCAGAAACAGCTTAGAGTTTGCAAGATTTAATTCACCCATGGTGTTATCGAGACGTCTGATTTCATTTCTCAGTTCCTCTCGCTTAATTATGTTCCGAAAGTATGCTCTTCTCAACATTTTTTTTTAGCCCGATAAGTTTTTTCAGTTTCGAAGAAAAACTTTTTCTCAGTTTTGTGCATTTCAAAGGGATGGTTTCGGTCATCGTACGAGCTATCAACACTGTAAGTCGATTTACGCTTGAATCTATGATCTCTGTGGCAGAGAAGGGGTTAAGTTCTAATTCATCATCTATTACCTTCCTCAAGCAGTCCCAATTTGCTTCTTTATAAAGGTATTGTTGTGTAGGTGTCTCAAGGACGAGTTTAGACTGTAGCCGTAAAACATATTCTATAGGGCAGCGGTCAGGATTCTTATGTAAGACGTTTGTACTAGTTATCCCTATCCCGTTGACTAGCGCCAGGTCAATGGTACTCGGATTTGACTTACTCCTATAACAGGTAAAGTCTTTTGGATGAATCAGTTCTGCTGGACTTTCATCAACGAGAAAATTATATAGATTTTTTCCGTTTGCATTGTTGCCTGAATTATGCCAAAACCGATATTTAGCATTGAAGTCCCCGCCAATAAATATGTTTGAATTTAAGGTCGTGAGCTTCCTCAAGTCGTCTTTCAGTAGAGCTTTGGGACAGTAAAAAGAGACTACAGTCAGTCTTAGAACCACCCACTGATACGTTCAGGCACGTAGCTTTGCTGGACTTTAGTGATGGTGTATTCACAGCCATATGCTTCACATTATCTTTGATGAGAATAGCCGTGCCACCTCCACCATCAGTCTGTCGGTCATTCCTATAAATTTTATAATTCGAGAACTTCACAACATTCACATGTGAGAGCTTAGTTTCACTAAGCAGTAGTAATTGAGGATTATGCTTATGCAAAAGATATTCAACTTCTACTTGCTTAGCTCTGCCACGTCAGGAGTTTACGTTCCAAGCTATTATCCTAAGATTCGCAGCTTCCATGTCTACGTGAATTGAGATAGGAAGTCCATGATTAACATTTTCTTTAGCATGGGATTGCTTGCTTTTCTGTACTCAGGTACAAATTTTTGGATTCTTTGCAGTAAATCATTAATACTACAATTAAATAAACTACTGATTTCATTGCTCAGGAAATTAAGATTATTTTCAGGGTTTGTTTGATTGCTCGACTTTAAAACTTGACTGAATGATAGATTACTTTTAAGATTTGATGCGTTGCTTGAAAAGATTACATTATTACTATTTTTTGTTTGTGTTTTATTGTTACCTGGTTTCATTTGGAATTTTGCTAGACTTTCCGTGTATTTGGTGTAAGTTACGCACTTCTTGTAGCTGGCTGGATGATCACCATTGCAATTTACGCATGTTGCTGGCTGATCGTCTTCCAGAGGGCAGTCACCTGGTGAATGTCTGTGAGTGCATTTTACACATCGATATTCCAGGCCACAGTTTGAAGCTGCATGACCGAAGCGTTGGTATTTGCGACACTGAGTTCCCGTATCTTTTTTGATGAACTGCTGCCACGAAACGGCTTGATGACAAACGTGTTTGACTGACTTCATTACTTCTGCGATTTTCGTACCTTGTTAAAAATTCACTATAAACATGTCCGTATTCACTTTTCCTTTCGCAAACATCGGTTGAATGCTGATAGTTTTCACATTTTTTGTAGATAGGTCCTCCTCTATGTCCTTTGGAGTGAATGAATGATGAACGCCCTTTGGGACTAATCTTACTGGTTTCTTGTCTAGGGTCGTGTAAGTGTAAAATGGTATTTTTTGTTGTGTTGTGTGTTTCAAAGTGTTGTCGTCGTCCAATGATTCGAGAGTTACGCTATAGCCTTCTTTCATAATTTTGAAGACAGAATTCCTCTTCATCATTTTTGTTATATTTGGTATAGCATCTTTGGGATTTTTAAAAGCTTTGGCTATGATAATCGGAGGTATTCGCTGTTTAACAGCTTTTCTTGCAGAATGATTCTCCTTTCGAAATTGATTTTTATTGATTGCACTGCTTTCCCTCGCATTTAGATCGTCATTGGCATCCGGGTTAAAAATGGCAAATGGATTTGTGTCAAGTATGGAATTTCTCATTAGAGAGAAAGATGACTTTTTTTGTAAGTCTTCCACTGTTGAGGAAGATTATCTTCTCTGCAGGTTGTCATCATGCGTTTTTGTTCTTTTAGGATCTTCATGCTTGCCACTATCGTCAAAGCTATCATCTTCACGGGGTCTAAAATTTTTCATATTTATTTCTTTAGAATTTCCGTTTTTATATGTTCCAGTTTTGTCGGGCGGGTCGTTGTCGTTATTACTTGATGACATCGCAAAAACACTTTCGATAAGACACTATAATACACAAATAAGTATGCACTTGTGGAATTTACTTTTAGTTATTTTGCTACTTAAGCAATTTGGATTGATATGTTTATTTCAATTGCTATAGAAAAAAATGCGACTGTTCTGCTTGACTGACTAACTGAACTCTTATTGTCTACTCCATAGGTCAAGTTGAATTATTAAATTATGTTCCAGATTAGGGTAACTTAAATAAGCTAATAGAATGCTAATAAAATTTTGATAGAAGGCTTTGAAATAAGTTTGAAGTTTTGCTAGTCCTGTTTGTTCATTTATGTGTAAAAGAAAATTATAAGAATTAGGACGTTTACGTGGGCTTTAGGAGATATTCGCCATAGTTATTTGGATCACAAGGGACGAAAAGTAAAAATTTCAACCGTGTGCGATAGTTGCTGCCCGCGCCGAAGGCAAGGGCTGCAATCGCACAGGTTGAAATTTTTACGTCGTCCCTTGTGATTCACGTAATTTTTCATTACAACAACTACGAATATTGTCATTTTCGCTTCCCAAACTAGAAAAACAAAAGCAAATTTAAATGTGAATGCTGTCTTAGTCAGCATCATAATCATTAAACTTTATAGACCATTAGTACCTTTAGGTATGAGGTCTTTCTGTAGAAACCCCAGAATGGTGAGCTATCGTTCTCCATGCCCTTCCATCGCCCGCCATCGTACGATGCAACTCATTACATATTGCCTTTACTGCCTTTACTATGAACGTTTAAGCTCTTATTTGAATTATTTTGTCATTGACATGACGCTCAGACATTAACAAGTCTAGAACAGTTGTGTTATGGAGATAATTAGAAGAGATCAACATTTCGGCATCTAGTGCCAATATTCAGTCAGGTCATACAACTTTATATATGCTGATGGTCGTGATGGGCAAAGCGTTGACGCATCTATTTGTCTCGGTTAGATGTATTGATTGGACTATCGAACTGTCACCGAAATGATAACTGTTGCCAAAATGTTGATCTCTTCTAATGAACTTCATAACGCAAATGTTCTAGATGCGTTAATGTCTATGCATCATGTCTATGACAAAATTATTCAAATAAGAGTTTATACGTTCATAGTAAAAGTAATATGTAATGAATTGCATCGAACGATTGATTCCAAGTTTGTGGGCTTTAATCCGTAGAGATTTGCAAAGTATCGAATGACTTTCCACAGTTGGGTTTACTCAACAAAAAATCCTCTGAATTGCCAGGGAGATGGTTTGTTCGCTCATCGAAAGTCCCCTAACTTCCACATCTAATTTAATTGAATTTATGGTCCTTCTCCTTGGTGTATCACTTAGCCTAACACTCGGGACCTGTACTTCCAAATGATTTTTTGTAGCCTACTATTACCCATTCTAAAAAATCATATCGTTTCTCAATTGTTGTTCTTATAAACAAAAATTTCTGCGATATGCTAGAGGATTAACATTTTGAAATAAATTCAATTGAAAGTGTACTTTGAAATATAGTCCTTTCAATTAGATATTAAAAACCAATAGATGTTTCTGCAGTTTTTCTAACTGAAACCCACATCCATATATCGTAAATAATCTAAGCAGCGGCGCATACGCTTCGATCAGAGTTAGCTCAAATTAAATTGAATTTAGAGAACCGAAAAAAAGTATTTTCGGTTCTCTGTTATTTTCAGCTCCCATTTAGAGAACCGAAAATATTTTCGGTTCCCTTATCAATCAAGAGTTGAATTTTTTCATTTTCGATTGTCATTTGGGAAGCGAAAATGACAATATTCGTAGTTGGTGTAATGAAAAATAAATTTCTCAAAGCGTCTATACTGGACGATGTAAGTTCATAAATGCATTAAGATTTTGTGAGAATCCTTAATGTTGTTTGTTTTTCAGATGAGTTAAAATCTATCCCTGGTCCTAATTCATTCCCCAAGATATAAAGTAGTGGGCTTTAAATTCTGCTTTCCGATATGGAATCATTGTAGTTCATTGAATGTAAAAGGATCTTAGTGTCATATTTTCCTACTCGATTGTGAGGGAAGGGAATTGTTTGAGGACCTTTATGGATGAAGTATATCTTATGTTTAAGCATAGTAATTGATGATATTTTAATCAATCAATTTATAGAAATGGACAAATAACTGTTAATTATATGATCATTTTTTCGATCTTAAATTCTAAAATTATGACATTTCGGATAAACATCCACAAATTTTGTTGCAACATGCAGACAATGTTTTCAACTTTAGTGTTGCTGACTGTCTCGATGGTACGCATAGGGATAATTATCTTCACTACTTGCCATTGACTGAAGAGTTGTAGTGAAGATAACCCTTATACGACGAAACAGTGTCTTGGCTCGAGTGAAAAGCTTCATATTTCCCAAACGGAATCACTTATAGGCTCAATACGAGTACTCAAAGAATTTCTCTTAAGACTACGTAAGATTCTTTCCATCTAGCTGAAAAGTGGCTAACAAGTGACAAGTTAAAAATGTGATACAGAGGCGTACTTAATGCGTTAAAGCATTCTCTAGAAAAAAAACGGAGATATATTGTCAGGACCATCACCTTTCGAAACGTCGATGGTGTTCACCGCTTCTAATATTTTTCCTTTGTCTAATGACATCGATCCTACGTCAACTAATTTACTCAGTCCAAATACATGATTCTCCTCGCGATCGTCATTGACAAATACATCCTTGAAGTATCTGGCGAACAGCTCACATTTCGCCTGCATATCAGTTGTTTCGAAATTACCAAGTTTCAAATAACTAGGATATCCGACATAGTGTTTATTGAGGGATTCGAGATCAGTGCTTTCTGCGTTTCTTTCAGATACGAGGAATAGGACCGTTTCTGAGCAGATTCGAACTGATTTCGTAAGGAACAATAGCGGATGTAATCATTGCCAGTATGTTTGAACTTATTGTGCGCACGACTCATCAAATTTTTCAGATTCCGTAAATTCTGACTATACCATGGTGGATGAGAACCGGCACATTTACATCGTAGAAACAATCTACAGAAGACTAAACGTTGTCACAGCTATCCATAAGTTCTACCCAGTTCACGGACGCAAGATATTTGTTCCAAGTCGCTAAAATTCGCTTTCTTAAAGCTGTACTCATGTTCATCTGGATTAAAAATAACCACGTCGTCACACTCAACCGTGAAATCAATGTCAATCGGATCGTGGTAAACGTCTACTTTAACTAACGGAGAGACTGACTTGCTGATCTTTACACCTTACGGGTCATTACTAAATGCGAGGTATAAGATCCGCCCCGAAAATACATCGAATGTACAACAAATTTTCATAAAAGTTGCATCAAAATTGTCATTTTGAAAATTATCATCAAAAAAAGAAGATGTTGAAAGGCAGCTAAGTTTTACTCTGGTTTTCCCGTTGGCTGACTGACGTTCTGACGGACAGCATTTTTTTTTTTCAGCAGATGTGTTTTCTTTAAACGAAAAACTAACCAACTCCCGGGTTGAAATTCGACTGGTTACACTGCAAAAAAAATTTTGTACGGGAGTAAAAACTAGAGATGAGAGGGTCGACCATTTTTCGAAACCCGAGCCGGACCGAACCCGACCCGATTAAAATTTTCGAAACCCGAAACCCGAACTGTTTTAAAACCCGACCCGGACCGAACCCGACCCGATAAAATTTTTCGAAACCCGAACTGTTTCAAAACCCGACCCGGACCGAACCAGACACTCAAGTTTTTCGAGACTCACAACCCAAATTACTTCGAAACAAAAATTATTTCAAGGCCCGACGTCTGCATTCTTCAAGGACCTTAGACTAAAACAAAATTCGTGTAATGTAAGATGATAAAATTTAGACGAGTTTTGTAAAATATAAAAAGTCAATAAAGGATCGGGCCCGAAATATAAAATGAGACAACACCCGACCCGGACCGAACCCTCCCGACAAATGTTTTTCGAAACCCGAAACCACAATTGTTTCCAAACCCGGCCCGGACCGAACCCGACCCAATTAAAATTTTCGAAACCCGAAACCCATGAACCCGAAAAAAACAATTCGGGTTCGGGTTGGGTTTTTCGAAGTTTCGGGCAACCCGCTCATCTCTCGTGAAAACTAATTTTTGACTCACTCCTATTGTCCTGTCTCAAGTAGTTTGTTTTTGTTGTTCCTTCATTTCGATGCAAGATTATAAAATGAATGATATGGTGCGCAAATAAGATAAACCCATTAAAACATCTGACATTTGCATAACTCTTTTATTTGATATTTACTATGTGAACGTAAAGTTTTATATTATCTTCTATTTTATCTCGTATATCAAGTATTGTGACCATTAAACTTGTTTTTAACACTATATGTCTATCTTACACCATCAAAAATTATGTTCGGTGTATATACGATTATAAACTAAGTACATATTATACCCATACACTCTACTCGGGAGAATATATCTTGTCTCTTCGTTATGTATATGATCGTGATAACGTATTAACTGTCGATATGACCTCCATTTGTACAACTGGTTCCAAAGAATGTTAATGAGACGCACAGGTCTATAATCATTCTATACATTTTCGATGTAATCATCAAATCAATTTCTGTTGTTTATCAGTCCGATAGGGTTAATGAGATGCAAATGTAATGCATTTAATGAGTTCTCCAGACAGGTACAGTTACACTCTTTCTGAAGTGGAGATAAGTACTCTAGAAATTTGTATGAATGAAATAAAGTTAGTTGTTTAAATATGGCAATGATAGCAAATCACTTTTCCTATTTTGTATCAATCAAGAACAACGTTAATATGGGACGGGTGGTTCCAACGAGAAGGCCCGGGTTCGATTCATAAATTCTACTACGGTATTCGATGCCTGTAACGAAAAAACCGTACTCACAAATATGACATCACTCATTTGTAGCCAGCGCTGGTATTCGCACATGCTTAGCATTTCTGTACTTCTGCTACATCACATATGGAGCCAATGAAGAACGAGAAATTTTGAATGATGACAACCAGCAAAAAGCTACATCTGTGGTTCACAAGCCTATACCATCATCCCGAAAAAGGTCATCGCCTGGTGGCCGAACTGTAGGTATCACAACCTTCCTGTCTAGCCGATTAAGCATTGAACTCATTGAACATTGAATTGGGGTGACGCTTACAGCTTTGAAACGCAAACAATTTGTTTGGAATGTTTTCATTTTTTATTAAAAAAGTGCGTCACAAATGCCGGACCACCCAGTGTCATAGTTTTTCCGTTCTTTCAGCTTTCACAACGCAAAAGTTTGACTTTATGGGATGTATGGCGTATTTTTGTACAGTAAATCAAATTTTTGCGTATGAGGAGTATTCCACGGATGTAACGCGAGACTAACGACGTTTACTCGTGAACGGTAAGTCGCACAATATGTTACTATAGCCATTAACAATTCTTCCCTAATACTTCCAAATTGTTCAACAAAAGTGAATAGAACAAAAATTTGTCATAGTTTGCGTAGCATAAAAGCCACATGGTCTTAACACAAGGTGTACTGATGAGTCGCAAACGGCGAAATCGGCAACATTTTTGTTCTATTCGCTTTGGAAGTATAAGGGAAGAATTGTTAATGGCTTTTTGTTGATGTTGATGTTGATACCATAAGTAGACTCTAATCTACAGATGATATAGCAGCCGTAGTAAATTTGTATGCTACGGGTGCAATTGTACCAAAACGAGAATTATCTCATATTTTGACCATCGCTTGTAGCGCCTTAGCAAAGTCCAAGGACTCAAATTCAAAAAAAAAATTTTTTCTAGAAATTGTCGGTCATGCTCAGATCTTTCAAACAAAAACAATTTATGAAAATCGGAAAAGATTTACTCGAGTTATGTACAAAAAACACGCATGGCCTTAGCAGACATTCGTTTCTAGTGCCCTAGCTAAGTCATCATTTTCACAATTTCTTTTTGTAGCAATATTACCGAACCAGATTGGTAAGCCCGATAAAAGGTGCACCCGACCGACCGGGCTTTTCTAAATCCGAAAACCCGAAACCTAAATCCGTGAGAAAATATTTTTATGAGACCGAATAGTATGAATAGTAGAAAAGTATGCTGATTCAAACGAACTATTCTTTTTCGGGTAAAATTTAAGTTTAGTGCCCCCCTCCCGGAGGGGGGGAAAGGGGTGGGGATCGATAGATGGTTATGCCCTGATCACGAAAATATATTTTTTTTGCGGCGGTCCCTCCCCCCCTTTAAAGTTTTCAAATTTCAAAATTTTTGCGGTCTAAAAACAGACATAAATTAGAGAAATATTGCCGAAAATGATGTGGGGGTTACTGCTACATCATAAATATTCAGTTGAAAAGAGGAGGAGTGGACAAGTACAACGTCAAACATATAACTTTTTTAAAAACCATTACTGAAGTCTAACGAAATCCACTTCTTTATTCATGTAAATATTATTCTTTAACTTTCAACCTCCTCCCCCCCCCAAGTCACGATTTTTTTACCCCCGACCCCCCCCCCACACTCGCCAGCCCCCAGAGGAGATTGTTCTTTATCCATGTAAACATTCGCTAACTGTACATTTATGCAGGATACGCCACTTGGAGAAGTGACCTGTAAAATAATAATCACAAAAAAATTAGATACACATGCAAAATGATACACATTCAAAATGATACACATTCAAAATGATACACATTAAAATGATACAGATGTTTTACATCCTATTGAGCGCTTTAATATTTTCCTTATACAAATTGAGCGCTTTAATATTTTCCTTATACAAATTGAGCGCTTTAATATTATCCTTATACAAATTGAGCGCTTTAATATTTTCCTTATACAAATTGAGCGCTTTAATATTATACCTCAATCTCTGTGTATCATTATAAATGAGTAGTATCATTTCATATGCGTATCATTTCCATGCGTATCATTTTGTCGGTCACTGACAATGCAAAGTTCACAACGATCATTCTGTTGTGATACTTGAAATTTGGTTCCCAAAATGCCGCGCGGATAAATTTAGGTCAAGTATCAGCTTCTCCGATCACCATTTGTAGAAATAACGATGGATTCCGCAAATTGCGGCGCAGTACATTTGCCTCCGACATTACTGTTGCAGTGAAGAGAAATATGTGTTCTTTACAAAACAAATACAGCTACGCTTTGTTGTCGGTGAAACAATGATAGCTTCCAATGTTACATCAGCCATTTTGAACATTGTGTATTATCAGTTTCATTTTACTTGCACTCAGAATGGCATCGACAAATTTTACGAAGATTGTGAGATTGCACGCTGTGGAGGGTGACGAAGGAATTTTGAAATTCGCAAAAGAGCTCGGGCTAATCGGGAAAATGCCAAACTGCACAAATTGTGGTTCTGTAATGTTATTGCGAATGGCCACAACAACCGTGGACGGATGCAGGTGGAAGTGCAACGCCAAAATTGTTAAAAACAAAAAGGCCACAAAGGACTGCGGCAATACCAAATCATACAGACACGGGACGTTCTTCGAGGGAACTCATTTGCAAATTTGGAAAGTACTCGGTTTCATCGACCTGTGGTTGAAAAAGGTTCAACATAACCACATTTCCGAATTAATCGAAACTTCCGAGGTTACTTTGGTCGATTGGTCATCCTTTTGTGGAGAGGTTGTGTTCGATGCAATGTTGCACAATGCTGAACCTCTTGGAGGTGAAGGACGAACAGTCGAAATCGACGAATCGAAATTCGGAAAAAGAAAGTACAATCGAGGTCACCGAGTAGACGGCAAGTGGGTCTTCGGAGGTGTGGAAAGAGAAACTGGACGCTGTTTCATGATTCCAGTGGACAGCCGAGGCAAAGATGTTTTACTTTGCATTATAAAGCACTTCATCTTGCCACACACCACTATAATTTCCGATTGTTGGCGAGCATACGACTGCTTAGGCGATGAAGGATTTACCCATCAAACGGTAAATCATTCCAAAAACTTCAAAGATCCGGAAACTGGTGCGCATACCAACACCATCGAAAGCTGCTGGAGACACGCCAAAGAAGTTGTTGGAAATCACAACAGACAGTCAGATTTGTTGGCAACAAAACTGTCCAAGTATTTATTCCTCAAATCTTGCAGAATTCGAGGAGTTGATGCTTACGCAGAATTCTGTAAAAATGCTGCGTTCCTATACGACGGCACCGGGACAACACCAGAAAGGGCCAATAAACATAAATTCAACGAATTTAGCGATGAACTCCAAGCTATTTACGATAAAATTTAAAATTTCATGATGCACCGTACCAAAAGTCGTAATTGATGCGCTACTGAAGGGGGTTTGGAGTCGTTAAATACTTCGGAACTGACGCACCGAGGGGTCCCCACTCCAGTATGCCAAACGGCCCTTTTCAGGGCCAATGGGATACATGTAAACAGCCTCCACGTGGCGTATCCTGGGTAACTGTACAGTTAGCGAATGTTTACATGGATAAAGAACAATAAACTCTCCTCTGGGGGCTGGTGAGTGTGGGAGGGGGGGGGGGGAGTCGGGAGTAAAAAAAATCGTGAATTGGGGGGGGGGAAAGAGGTTGAATGTTAAAGAATAATATTTACATGAATAAAGAAGTGAATTTCGTTAGACTTCAATAATGGTATTTAAAAAAGTTATATGTTTGACGTTGTACTTGTCCACTCCTCCTCTTTTCAACTGAATATTTATGATGTGGCAGTAACCCCCACATCATTTTCGGCAATATTTCTCTAATTTATGTCGGTTTTTAGACCGCAAAAATTTTGAAATTTGAAAACTTTAAAGGGGGGGAGGGACCGCCGCAAAAAAAATATATTTTCGTGATCAGGGCATAACCATCTATCGATCCCCACCCCTTTCCCCCCCTCCGGGAGGGGGGCACTAAACTTAAATTTTTCCGAAATTTCTTGATTTATTTGCAAGATGGCGGCTCATGACAACATCTCGAATTCTGCTCTCGAATTTCTAGGAATTTGAAAACAATTACTTTTTCATTTTTTCATCTCCTCGAAAACGTAAGCTTAAGGAAACGCAAAATATTACAGTTAAATCAAAATCATGCAGACACGAGTTGACCAGGAAATCGTTCGTGAAGTCGTATTTGGTGTGCGTAACGATAAATACCGAGGGATTTTGATCGAAACACTTACAACGGAAAACGACGAGTTTTTCTTCAAATTTCATGACCAGCCTTTGCGCAGACACTGCCAACAAGTAGAAAACATAATAAGAGGTGCAGAAGTTCTTCGCGCCAAGAAGATTTGTATTGATGTGGCTCTATTCGAGCACGAATATTTTAAGAACGGCATAGTTACGTTCAAGGGAAAGCCGCTAAACTCTGTGAGTCAACAAATAAAGAAAGTTTGTGATATGAGTATCAACAAAGAAATGGGTGCTATAAAAAGACAAAAAACGGTCGACGCAAACAAGCCGAAAAAGATTGCTGCTCAAAACTTGAAAATCGTGAAAAGGCAGCAATATGCAGAAGAATATTTTCAACGTGAACGTGCCCGACGTATCACCGAATTAATCAGTGGATCTGCTCCATCTACTTCGTCACGTCGTTCACCAACACCACCAGAATCGCCATCACCACCAGCATCGCCATCACCACCAAAATTGACACCACCACCACGAACTTCTCAAGATCAACATCCACCAATTCAACAACTTCAACCACCTGGTATTAATCTGCTGACGGGATGGGACCCAGAAGAAGAAGCAGAACAGAAAAGAATTGCTGGTAAAAACTTAGAAATCTGGAACAGACAGCAATATGCAGGAGACTATTCTCAACGTGAACGTGCCCGACGCATGAGAGAATTATTAGGTGAATCTGCTTCATCTACTCCACCACGTCGTACACCATCACCACCAAGAAAATCGCCACGAAGTTCGCGAGTTCAACATCCGCCGATTCAACAAGCTCAACATCCACTGATTCACCAATTTCAATTTCCAACGTCTCAACAAGTTCAATATCCACGCGTCCACCAATTTCAACCACTTGATACTAATATGCTAACGGAATGGGATCCAGAAAAGGCTATTGATGAGGATATGCCAGACGGTCAGAATATTGAGTTGCCATCTGACGCGGATATGGAGTTATAATTTGTCAAGATTTACAATTTATACAAATAAATTTTTCTTTTTGTGCAATTTTTTTGTAACCTCCACTGATTTTAGAACTTCTGTAAGTAAAAAAACAGGCTTGAGTCACACCTCCTTTTTTTGCTTAACATCTGTAATAGGACTATTAAGCAAAATTACCACACACGAACAAAAAATTAACAAATTTTTTTTCGTAGACTGCGGAACCATATATACAGCTACGGTTTGACTTCCCTCCCTTGCGACGTACCCCCCGGAAAACATTTTTCCTGGATTCTACGGAAAATTCTAAGGCGAAGAATCTTTTCACTCATTAAAATCGGTTCGGTGGATCCGAAGATACGACCGAATAGTCCACACTAATGGAACTGGCTATTCGGCCGCGCGTCCGGATAGTCCACACTAAAGACGATGGCTATTCGGCCGCGCGTCCGAATAGTCCACACCACTGAGGACTGCTATTCGGACGCGGCGTGCGATTAGTCAATGCTAATGGAACTGGCTATTCGGACGCGCGTCCGAATAGCAGCAGCCATATTGAAAAACCCGTCCGAAGAAACGGTGTAAAAAATTTTCTTGAAAGCACAAAATAGAGCACGAATAGAGAAATATGTTCTCCTTAATATTCTCTAGCAAAAAACCATTTTTTGGGCTATGGCCGAACTTAGTACTGACTTAGGACCCTATGTAGAGGCCTCGAACGCATACTTCCATGGACAAAAATGTTTCACTCAATTTGCTCCGAACATAGCAAAAATAATTTTTTTTTGGTTAGGGCCGACCTCAGGTCCGATATGAGGCCCACGTGAGCCCTAAGCAGAGGCAAAAGTTTTTTCTTCTATAAGTTGTCGGTCGTGCCTAGATCTTTGAAACAAAAAAAAGTTTTTGAAAATCGGTTGAGTTTTACTCGAGTTATCGTGTTGACGGACGGACGGACGGACGGACATTTTTAGACCCGTACGAAGAACCAAGTTCTTCGAAAAGGGGTCTTATGCGTTTACCACGACGTTTGTAACCAGTCGAATTTCGACGCGGGAGTAGGGGGGAGCATCGATCATGGTCCTTAGATGACGAATCAGCAATAAAAAACATATGAAGGGACCCGTACGTATCAGAATAGATGCGGCAAACAGAGTTGATGTTACGAAAAGACTCAAACGTATTTAAGTAAATATTGCGCTCACATTAAATTGTATTGGAAATTGCCGAGAGGGCAATATTGAAAAACTCGTCCGAAGAAACAGTGTAAAAAAATTCTTCAAGCGCACAAAATTGACCTCCAAATAGAAAAAATGTTTTCCCCAATTTTGTCTACAACATAGCAAAAAACCATTTTTTGGGCTAGGGCCGAACTGAACACATACTTCCATAGACAAAAATGTTTCTCTCAATTTGCTCTGCAACATAGCAAAAAACATTTTTTCCGTCTGAATTCGAACCCGGGAGTAAAGGGGAACCTTTTTTTGTTGCCTCCAGATGACAAATCAGCGAAAAAAACAATGTCCGTCTGTCTGTCTGTCTGTCTGTCGGTCTGTCTGTCTGTCGGTCTGTCTGTCTGTCTGCCTGTCCGTCAACACGATAACTTGAGTAAATCTTGACCGATTTCATTCAGATTTGCATTGAGATCTCCAAGCAGAATCTTAATGTCATGTTTCGATGCTCCATCGTATATCTCCACCAGTTTAGAAGAGTTAGAGAAGTAACTCATTACACTCGGAAATTACTCCATCACGTAATTAATTACTTTTGCAGCACCTAATGTAATCTTTTATTTTTACTTTACTTTAAAATCAACCGAGCAAAAGAAGTATTCATTTACATAACCACATGTGAAAAGTTGGACATTGATATGCAAATTACGGTAGATATTTCGTTGGTGGCATCATTAACACTCTCATCACATGATTATTCTCCTAGATTCTCTCTAAATTTTTTTGATTGGACCCGTACGAAGTACAAGAGGTCCTATACGTTTACTACAAACAATTTTATTGTAACATGGGGTAGATCGAGGTGGGAGTGGGGGGGATGCATCTATTATCGTCTAGAGATGACGAATCAGTAATAAAAAAAATGTCCGTCCGTCCGTCCGTCCGTCTCCACTTTTTTTTCCAAACGGCTCAACCGATCAGCCTAATCTTTTTTTTCCCTGAAAGGTACATGCCTCCCATGATTCAAGTTCGAAGATGAGCAAAATCGATGAAGCGGTTCCGGAGATATGGTCGAGGAAGTGACCAAAAACATGGTTTTTTGAGGGTCGGTGAAGCTTTTTCGCAAATATCTCAGCAAGTATAGCACGGAAATTCCTCATTTTGGTGTCAAATGAAAGCATATGATGTCACAAAACTGGGAAAAAATTTTTATGGGAATCAGGTCAGGGATATGGGCACTGGGACCAATGGAATGGACGAAATTGAGATTCTTGGCCAAATACGAAAACAGTTTTTCGTCTATGTTTCCATAACTATGCAATCAGGAGATTTACTGTCACAGGCAATGTTGTAGAGAATTCAATTTAAGCGAACACGTGTTTCATGGTTTTGGTGAAATATGGCTCATTACTGGTATATGGCCTCTTCCATAATTGGGTAGGCTGACCCGAATCTCCAGAACTATGAGAGTTAGAAAGTTGGTTCCAAAGGCGAAGTTGTAGAGAATTAAATTTAAGGGAACACGTGTTTCAGGGTTTTGGGGAAATGTGACACATACTTGTATTGGACACTTCCAGAAGTGGGCAGGATGACCCAGATCTCCAGAACTATGATATTAAGTTGTTCCAAAGGCGAAGTTATAGATTAAATTTAAGGCGAACACGTGTTTCAGAATTTTGGGAAAATATGGCCCAAATCCTGTTGGGCCAATGTCCATAAGTGGAAGGATGACCCGAGCTCCAAACTATGAGAGGTAGAAGTTGCCACTTTCCAAGGACAAATTGTAGACAATAAATTTTAGATAGCACGTTGTTTCTTCTGGGTCGAGGGAAAAACCGACTTAGTCCTCATAATAGCTTTCTAGATTTGAATGGTCTGATACGTACTTTCGGTAGGGCCTTTGACATTACCTTGGGGTATTTCTATGGATTTTTGAATCTTACTGATAAAAACAACTCGTAGCGAGGGGTTAAAACGTCTGCTTGCTACTATGAGGTCGAGTTGCCATGGCGTTGGTTCGAACTCAGCCGCAGACAATTTTTGTTCCGATTGTTAGATTTTGTAAACAAAAACAAAGCTAATTGAAGCGGTTCAAGTCATGTGAAGTTGAGTGTAGCGCCATCGTACGGCTTACCGGTGAAAGGCATTGTTGGGAGGTGCCGGTATTCTACTCCTACTAGTTTCGTTCCCAGTACATCTCATGGATGGCACTGGGTTTGTCGCACAGCTTACCACTGGCACAGTAAAAACTTTCCGGTAATCAAAGGATCTCAAATAGTAGAACCACAAAAAAAGTAGCGAAACTAGTAAATAATGATCTAGCCCCTAACCCTTCATGGGTTGTTCAGGCAGATTATTATTATTATTACATTTATAAAAGGACAGAAAACGTTGGATTGTTTGCTTATTTGTATATTTAGGTACGTTCGAGTCACTTTGCCACATCTATTCTGTTTGTCACATCTATTCTGATACGTACGGGTCTTTGGTTATGTTTTTCATTAAAATTTAAAAATTTAAAATCATAGCGGACTAGCGTCTATTCACGCCAATTTGTTATACTAAAAATACGTAATCCACACCACATAAATTTTACGTAATTTACCAACTTTACTAAACATTTAATTCACATTTGCTTCAATTTGTGTTAAGTTTTTGTCAAAGACTGCCAGTCTATATTTTTATAGTATGTCATTGATCATGACGTACATATGCGCCCTCTTTCATGAATTGTTTTATCTGAAGATAATGTAATGGATATGGATAAGTAAATTGAGCGATTGCGTTGAACTTATTCATATAATAGGCACGGTGTCCAATTATGATATCTTTCGACTGATGTGGCCTGTTAAAGTTCAAAGTTTTTGTTTCCAATTTAATACTGTCACTAATGCCAAATAAGATGACTCAAAGCACAACAAAATTCCACTTTTTATGTGGTAATTATAACAATGAAAACTTGATTTATGCTACCAAATTCGGAGAGTATTCCTGGCATTTTTTTGATGAAATGCATACTAGTATGACTGAGCACGAATGCATTCCTGACAAATTTGCTGAAATCATAGCGAAATATAAAAAAGTAAATAGCATTGAAGTGCTGCTAAATGATGAACAAGTCAAGCTTTACTACCATGATGGAAAATTTATTTTCAAAAACGTTGAGTTAGGAACACGTACGAGTCTATTCTATTATTTATATGGAATCATACATAAAATTTATCGAAATATTTCAGGCATTACATTCGGCTCATTCGACTTCAAATCACCCGTAAATGAAGGAATCAAACGAAATGGGAAAAAAACAAAGAATATAGTTTTTATGTCGGGCATAACGAATCCTGTTCGGTTTCTTGCCCAATTTGAGAAGTGCGACGATATGAAAACTGACCGGGACAAATTATGGAGAATTCGACATTTTGTTGATGAGCAACATAAAGGTAACTAGTCTTTCATTTACTCAGCGCCAGTGAACTAAAATAAGGGGAAGTGATTATGGGTATATCATTTGAATAAATACAAAGTATTCATTATTCCACCAGTGGATTAATGCTAAAATAAAATGTAACACGCTACTTATTTAACGTGTGCGCTTCCAAGTTCTTATTTGGACAAAGAAGCTCTGGAAGCACGGACGTGAGTAAGTGCTATTTACATCGCTACTCGCAATTGTCACTCATATTTTTACGTTTTTTCTAGCTGAATTCAGTCAGCTTCGTTTTACTAGTGACTGGGTCACTGCAAGAAGAACTTTCGTCGAAAAATATTCTGTACCATTTCTTGAAAATAAGAAAAAGGAAATAAACATTGATTTCAACAAAGAGCCCGATCTGCGATCGTTTGTGAACCGTAAACTTTTGGGTTTGTCAACATACACTACATTGGCTTTCGTTAATCAAATGGAAATTATTCTCAACGATTTGCCTGAGGAACTAGCTTACCTTTTCATGGTGAACGAAATATTCAATTGTAGTGCAGACGATTTATTGGATTTTTGTGACTCCGTTCAGGAAGTTGTTGATACTCATAACAAGGGCAGTAAGGTTGAAAAACTACAACAATTTTCAATGAACACAGAGGATCTAAATTGTGACACAGATGAACTAAGCGACTCTGCGTCCTCTGCCTCAGCATTGCAAGAACAATCATCAGCTCATAAATGTGGTCTACGAAAACGTGTTAGAGAGAGTGGAAATAGTTATGGCCGTCCAAGCAAGAGAAATTTAACTTCTATACCAGAAGACGAATCATGCGCAGAGAGTGAAGATTTCACCTTCCTGAATGAAATGAGTAGCAGCAGGAAGTCTACGTGGTCTTCCTTCAGTGGATCTCTGTCAAATTTGTCTTCACTCAAATAAATATACTTTTGAAAAATGCAATTACATAAAATAATTTTGTTACAGTCAAATATTGACTGAAATTAATAACATCCGTCATAAATGATTTGAAAGTTACGCTAAATAAATTTTTAGCTTGACAAATTATGCGCATTTGAATTTTTGGTGCCGTGAAAATTGTCGACAATGCTTGGCTGAGTTTATATGAAACCTGAAAATTCGAATTGAAAATAATTTCTTTAGTAAAGGAGACTAGATAATGCAAATATTAGCGAAGATGAAACCAAATTATTATTCTCGAAAAATTCTTTATTAAGTAAGAAATACAAATTCAACTTATTTTTGATTTTTTGCCAAATTTAAGAGAGTTTCTAGCACATCCGTGGTGTATGTTTCCTTGTTGGTGGTTTTTGATGAGTCGATTAACCAGTTTAGAACCTCAGAGTCTTTCTCGAACTTCGTTTTTTTCCTTTCGATCTTATTCCTGAAGTTTGTCAACTGCTGGTTTTTTGTTTTGAGATTTGTCACGACCGAAGACAACTCAACAATTTTGGACTGAAGTTTTTTGTTTTCTTCATACAGACGTTTCTCATTAGAGACTTTCGACGGAAGACGGTAAGATGCCGATTTAGAGTCAGATGCTCGACAACTTTTTTTCGATTCAGAAGCCGACTCAACTTTTTCTAAATTTTCGTATGCTTTCTTATAAAAAGCAGCGTCGGTCATAAGTTGGCTATTGACCTTTTTCAACGCCTTAAGCTCATTAACAAAATCGCGTTTTTCTTTATTATAATCTCGCGCACGGACGGCTTCATTTGCCTCCACATCTTCTACGTATTTGCGATGAAATTTTTTTTCCTTTTCGATCGATTTCTCCAGTAAAATATTTTTTTCGCGGATGGAGTCTGTGTTCTCATTTCCC